>WOFM01000095.1:575244-845440 GCA_011428145.1 Ericerus pela
AATTTTTCGGTTCTTTTTTCGTATTTTTGCGATGTTTTTCTTCTGCTAACTTGCCCAAATGACACCAAACTCCGACGATTTTTACTCTGCAACTTCAAAATTTTCGATTTTTTTCCACTGTTTCACTCCCTGGAACACAGCATGAACAATTGCCAACCGTTTTTGATTGTGTGCACTGGTCTACCAAACCATAAAATTCTCTCGTATCTGATTTGTTTTCTCCAGACTTTCAACTTTGACGTTTTCACAGGCGCCCAAGATTTTACCGTTGTTTTCATTAATTTCACTTTTATTTCACTTTTAATTTGTTGATTTACTTTAATTGAACATTTAACTTTTTCAGGATTGTTACTTTAATCACTGAATCGAACTTTTTTGTTCACGAACTTTAACTTTTCCTACCACTTTGCGTGGAGGTATCACTCGGCACTAAGCCTTTCACTTTGCGTGAAACACGAACTTTCAAATTTTAATAAATTACACGATTATCACAATCACATTTCAATTACCGCACTTATTTCTCTGATCCGCAGCTCTGCTAACATATTGAGGTGAGGTCTGGTCACTTTACACAGAAAAGATAAGTACGGACTTCCGTCTTGAAAATGTTTATTGACGACGTTAGTACAACGACTGACAAACGGAGAACATTCTCCGTCAAGCAGTGGCGGGAAGAATATTGTGTTGGCGATCAGTGTCGCCACATGCAAAACAAATAAGTGTAATAGTATGTTACATACAGTGTTAGTCAATGTGGTATTATGTGTTCGTGAGGTAGTGAGGGAATCGTATCCCAACACTTTTCACATTATTTAGTTACTAATATATTCTTTTTTTTGTTTCCAGCAAAGATAGAGAATCCAAATTCCATTCAATTTTGGTCAAATCAGAATTTACAGACTCTCTCCTTACGATAAACTTAAATCTAAAATTGCTCCAAATTAGAAGTATGAGTCAAGTACAGCTTCCGCATTGGTAGCTTAAATACCAATTACTATAATTTTTTGTTTTCACAATATTAACTGTTTTTTTGTATGAGTCTCATGTTTTATTTTAGCTTTAGCTTCTGTTTTATCAAACAACAAGCAATAGTATGATAGATACTTCGTTATAAAGAACCTATATTTAAAGAGCATTTGGTTTTTCACTACAATTTGAAAAATTTATTGTGTTCGGTAAAGTAGAACAGTGGCAAATGGAACAGTGGTCATTGACTTTTTCAGACAAAAAGTTCGTGTTCCTAACCTGGTATATTTCAGAAAATTCAGCTGGTTGAGTTGGACTGAGTTTTTCATGTCTGTGGAGATATTACCGTGAATCTTGCTAATACCTTTTACTTTTTTCATTTGATCTGGGCTAGGTACCCAACAGCCTTCTGTTTAGATCAGTTTGATTTTCAAAACTTTGAATACAGAATCGAAGTCATTCAACCACAGAACTTATGTAGCTCCATAAGCTGTGCTGGTTTTCCTGCCTGGAGTAGATTTTGGTCTACTCTGATTACTCTCCATTTTAATTTAATTTGCAATGTAAATTTCAACTCTGAACAAGATTGAGTCAAGACACAATAGTACTTGAAAAGCCAAACATTCATTATTATAAATCACGTCACCTTACTTTTTTGAAATTTATTTCCACATCAATTCAATTTTCTATCATTTTTTACCTTTATTTACATTTATTTACATTATTTACATTATTTACATTATTTACATTAATTACTGTAGAGAATTAATTTGGCGTAAATTTTCCAACCCTGCTTCTACATCTCTACCTACACACAATAGTTCTGTTGGATAGGACTACACCAACTTACACCAACCTACACTAGGAGGGCGATTCCACAAATGTAGGAATGCTATGTGACTTTGCGCCAAGTTTTACTTGAATATTTGTGGAATATCCCTACAAGTGTAGGTTGGTGTAAGTTAATATAATCTTATCAAACAGAGAAATTTATAACCAATTTTCTTCTTTTGGAATTTCATAAAATTCTACCTAACAAGCATCACTTTTTAAATTTCCTTTTTCAACTTATCTTAAAAAGAATTTAGGAATAAAAACACACATTGAGTACCATTGTTCACTCATTCCCACTTTTTCTTTTCATTGCTTTAGAATATGCTAATCTCATTTCATTTATAAATTTCATTAATTTTGCATCAAAGTCCAATAGAAATGTACCCTTAGCTGTTATTGAAATGGGCTTGTATGCTAATGTTTGTTGTCTTTATTTAAAAACACTAAAAGATATCTTCTTACGCAAGTATATTTTTGATATCCTTGGTCATCTTTAATTTGTTTATCCCTTTCAATCCATAAACCAACCACTTTGCCTTTTTCTAATAATCATAATTGTGTTCTCTTAATTATACACATTCAAGGAGATAAAATGCCTCTTCCAGTTATGTCACCATCTAATGTATTAACTGTATGTGGGGCTGTATTCATAAAATGATTTTTATATTCAATATCACAGTTTTCATCACATTCTTTTCTCCAACTACAAGCATTAATATTATTATCAGAAATGCATAATCCAGCTGCTCCATTTTTTTTTTAGCAAAATGCTCTATTTATAACTTTCAAGGATGGAATTGTGATGGAAACAATATTACTTTCATTGTCAAAATTAAAAGTAAGTTTTTTATTATCATTTGTCGTCTTTATATTTATAGTAGAAATAGATTCGCTTATCTTAAGGCTTACATTTTTATTTTATTGATCTTTACTGATCTTTTTTGGAAAAAATTGGATCTTTTCGTTTTTAAAAATCTTTTTTTGATCTTTTTTATTTTACTAATTTTTACCGATGTTTTAAATTTACTGTTCTTTCCTGATCTTTTTGTGAGTACCATATTTTACTGTTCTTTTCTGAGTATTCAAACAAAATGTGCTCAATGTGCTCGTGTACTACTCAGTGTTTTATTGTTGGTAATATTTGATTTTACAGCCATTTCAAATTTATCATTATTAGTCACCATCTTTATCTTTTATAATGGAAATATATTTTTTATTTTCACTGAAAATAAAAATTGCTGACAAGTTAAGGTATATACATATTATTTTTTATCAAAATTGGTCGTCACCTTGTTAACAGTTTGATATACAACACAATTAATCTTAAGAGTTAATTTAAGAAAACAAGAATTACAAAGAGCTAAATGTTTGCATTTGATAAATGCTACTTTTAGTTAATTTACCATATAAACTACACAAGTTTCGTAATTACTGGATTTTACATCTTATAAATTTGGATCAACTTCTTTTTCTAATAAAATTTTTACAATTTCAAGGTGACCAGATTATGCAGCATACATTAAAACTGTAAAACCATCATTCTCTTGTAATTTTAACTCCACCTTTTTCTAAGAAAAGTTTTACATTTTCAACAAGACCTGATCATGCAGCATGCATTAAAGCTGTAAAACTATAATTTTCTTATAAATTTGGCTTGACACCTTTTTCTCAAAAAAGTTTTTCAATTTCAACAAGACCGGATTGTAAAGCATACATTAAATCTGATCTGTAAAACTATTATCATATTGTAAATTTGAATCTGTTATTTTCAATTCATTTATATCCTTTCTTTGTATTTGTAACTATTTTATTATAGAATATATATTTTTAACCCACTGCTCAATTTTAATTGTTTTTAGGACATTTTTATTTTTCTGATATTTTCTAACAGTAAAACAACAGAGAGAGTTGATCAGTAAGAGAATGGTATCAAAAAAAGATCAGAAAAATGAACAGTAACAAAATTTGATTAGGAAAAATATCGGATATTTTTGTATTTTTCTAACAGGAAAACAAACAGGTAAACAGGTGTCCTATATGTAGGTTGGTTACTACTGTTAATTAATCGATGAAAATACAATGACAATGTTTTTGATGAATAGTGGCAAAGTTTTGCATGACCTGGAGTTGCTTGTTTAAATCCCTTGAGAATAAGCGAAATTTATTAATTAAATGAGTGTATGTGTGAGTGAGCAAGTGCATGTGAACAAGTGAGAACAGGATCAAAATTAGAGGTGTGGGAGAGTGAGCATGTATGTGAGGGAAAGGAGGGAGCTAGAGTGAGAGAAAGAGAGAGAGTGAGAAAGAAAGAGTGAGAAAGAAGAGTTGAAAAATAAATTTTTCAATATGAATCAATTCTTAGATATCATTTGCTGAGGGATGAGATACTTTCTCACTCACTATCTCTCAGACTTGCTCCCTCTATCACTCTCACTCTCTTTCCTCCCTCTCACTTCAGCTCCCCCACTCCTTTGCTCACATACTCATTTAATTAATAAATTTCATTTATTCTAATGGGATTGGAACCAGTAACCTCTATTTTGCTAGTCACAATCTTACAAAAATGCACCACTATTCTCTAAAAACATTATAAGCCTATTTTCATTGATTAATTAACAGTAACTGCATGTGGATGTAATGTAATTTAAAGCATCTATATGATATTATATCATTTTGTTCGTGTATTGATATGTTCAATTATCAATGTGTAGAAAATATATAGATTTATATATATTATATTTTAGTGGTTGGTGAGGTGTGGTGGGTTGGGATTGGGAAAAAAAAGAAGAAAAGGGCAATTGGGATAAAGCCCCCATAGAAAAGAAGGTTTGGGGGTAAAACTACATTATTTAAAAAATAAACCTGGATGTTTTAATAAATATATCGGTATAAAAATTACTGAATAAATCATTTTCACATTCATGCCTTGGGAAAGTTGAGATTTGAAATGAGCACTGTCACAATTACTTAAACTGAATTTATTTTTGGATATCATTCATGGAGGGATGAGATAACACCCGATTGTAGGGCTAAATGTGATATTGCCATTTGCCAAAGCATTCACCTCTTAAGCCCTACAGATAACAGTATGGCCATATGCCATTGTGTAACCTACAACACAAAAGTGAATCATTGATATCTATGTTATATTTGAGAAATTTTATGGTTTTATATTTTTATGAATTTAATAGATGTTTTTCACTGTTTCACTTGAAATCCACATTTGGCCAACAAATTGAAGGGAAAAAGTAACGTCTCTTATCATATGCAATTTTTGAGAACAAACCATACAATCAAAATTATCAAATGCAATAGTAAAGTGTAGTTCACACGAAACCATTTTATTAGCTTAGAACATGCAAGTTTACAAGCCGCTAATAAAGTTGCCGGGTGTGACTGCTCGAGGCAAGTGAAAATGAGCTATTAAAATGCCTAGCTTCTAGTTGCGTGAAGTTAAACTGATTCAACTTTTCAGGCTACTTGTGTGAAATATCTATACAAATTTAGAAAATCACTGATAAAATTTAGATTGATTGACCAAATTTTTGAGGAAAAAATATTCGAATGATGAAACTTGTAATGAATAAATAACTGTAAGTAGGTTTTGATAAAAAAAAAAATCCTGCAAAAAGCTTTTATTTTATTTATCATTGCAATTGCAAATATGAATAATTATTGAAAAGCAATGGTGTCATTACTTGATCACTTATTCATTTTGAAAATTTTTTTAAATTCAGTTTTAATATAATTCGTATTATAAATTTCAAAAACAGAATTACAGGAGTTGAAATTTAACATATAAATTGTGAATGATGTAATATGATGAGCACTTTATCATTCCCTGCATTGGATATTCACTTGCCTCATGTGATCAGTCCTAGGATATTAATAGGCGCAACAATGTTGGCATTTTTAGTTGCGCTACTATACTAGCCTGAAACCTAGCTAGTAAAATGGCCGAGTGTGAACTAGGCTTAAGAGATCCATTTATGTGAATTAAACTGTGGAGACAAAATGGAATATTTCTGTACTGGTATCTATAGGTCTCCATTCAAAACTGGTTTTAAATAGAAATGGGAAACAAGTACAGAAAAACACCATTTTATTTTCACAGTCTAATTAACATGACCCTTCCAGAATTTCATTTTTATCTCAAGAACCAATCATACAATTTCAGTGAAATTTTCCCAGAATATTTCGTAAATATATGTTAATAGGTTTGTTTGAGCACTTTCATTCCACTATAAGTTACAGTATTTACTGTAACTGTGTTCTGCATATCGATCATTTTTCAAAATACACTTTCATCGTACCAATTATAACTAAAAATCACGTTTTTACTGAGTTCAAAAACACAGTTATGTCTATGCAAAACAAGTTCCCCAATCATCCTATAGGTTGGATCAGGTGTAATAATCCAAAATAGTATAAAGATGCTAGGATGCACAATTTTTGTTCAGAAATTGGTATTACCCTTGATTATGCAGTTCCATATTTACCGGAGTTAAATGATGCAGCCAAAAACAAAATCAAATGTTAATGAGGAGAGTAAGAGTTATTGTCGTTGGCGTCTGCTTTGACTATATAGCTTATGGACTGCTAGAACTGATAAAATCTTAAAGACGAACACTGTAGGCGTTACTTTTCAAAAAAGGTACTTTGTGTGAAAACTGAATTTGTATCAGGTAGAATATCGTGAATTTTATATTTAGACCTAATTATTTCGTTCCGTAATTTTTATTTTTTTTATACAGAATGTTTTAATGCAAATGGGATTAAATGTGATTACTGTCGATGGAAAACTAATCAAAGAATTACGTACTTATATACTGAGATGTCACGCTTGTTAGAAAACTACTGCTAATATAAGGAAAATCTTCTCCCAATGCACAACAATTGTTTTGTTATGTGTAGATTCATAAATGTTCATACTGTAGCAGACAATTTCAGAGTGTCAGTGGTTTATCATATTATGCTCAAAAATCTCATGGAGTTACTTCTTCACAGGCAAGTATCATAAAATATAGTTGAGTGAAAGAATCATGGAAGTATGTAAAATTAATTTGTTGACAAATTAAAGGCTACACACGTATTAATGCCTTGTGTTTAAGAACATTAATTCGCCGATAAATTGAAAAGAATTCATCGACAAATCAGTCATTATTACTCACAAATCAAATGGAATTTGTCGACAAATTCTATTCGATTTGTGTGCATTTAATAACATTGATTCATCGATGAATTAAAGCACTTAAATGCACACAAATTCCCTTGAATTCGAGTGAGTTTAATAATATTAATTCGTTGATGAATTAAGGGCTACACAGGAATTAATGCCCCGTGTTTAAGAACATTAATTCGCCGATAAATTGAAAAGAATTCATCGACAAATCAGTCATTATTACTCACAAATCAAATGGAATTTGTCGACCAATTCTATTCGATTTGTGTGCATTTAATAACATTGATTCGTCGATGAATTAAATCTCTTAAATGCACAAGAATTCCCTTCGATTCGCAAATATAATTGTAATTACTAAGTTAACGAATTATAAAAATTAATTTTTTTTTTTCAGCCAGAATTGGAAATTTGGAATCACTATCACGTATCACCAAAGGTAGTTTTTTGTAAAAAGAACGTCTGTTAACAGTGGCTTCAGCGGTCTTCTATTTAACCCTATGTATTTCTTATCAGTTCTAGCAGTCCATAAGCTATATATAGTCAAAGGGCGTCTGTGACATTTTTAAGGAAAATGTGTTTTTAGTGTCTATGGATTTGGCCTGTCAAGGCACATCGACTGAAATAGGTGCCAAGTATATAATTCATGTTTTCACCCCTAGAGAAGGAAATGGAATACCTGCTATGTACGTGACTGAAAAAATATGGTCCTTGATATCTACTATGTGCATATTGCTCCACTAGAAAGGGAAAAAAAACTTGCTATGTGCATGAAGCTGTATTGAATTATGGCATTATTCAATATTAATTGAGAATACCACACTCACTCCTTCACTCACTGATGCCATCACACATTATATATTCTTCTAGTTTCACACAGGCATCCTCATAACGCCATCTTGTTTCTAAGAAAAAAATAAACAAAACAGAAACAACATATGATAATGCTAATTTTATTCAAATTGATTGAAGTTTTTAGAAAATTATATTGTGAATTTGTGAATTTTTTCGATTATTTTATAATGGGTGGATACGCTGCCATGAATTGTACCAATAGTGATACCAAGGGTTTCAAAATGTATCTATTTCCAGTAGATCCTGACAGGAGAAAACACTGGGTCATAAATTGCCGCAGAAAAGATTGGACATCAGGACCATCATCACAACTTTGTAAAGTAATTACTTTAAATTCAACATTGTAAATTAATTATATAGATGGTGTTGTAGGGAAATGGTCAGTCTGAACAAAAAAAAACTGGAACCTTCATGAAACTGATTAACTTTCTCTTTTTAACTTTTATCCAGCAGTTTCAGCGGCTATTGCAGAATTCTTAATATTCATTTTCAAATTCCTGACCAAATGTACTAGTTAAATAAACTTCAGTTTTTGAAGCAAATTCATATATTCTTGTTTATGCATGATCAAATCATATAGTACACTCTTTCGGCAAGTTCACAATGAATAAAATGTCTTGATTTTTGCATCTTTTCTCCATTAGAAAAATGTTGAAAAATCTCTGGAGTAAAAAGTATGGAAAAGTCAATTCTTAAAATATCTATTGATTTTTGTTTGTTTTTTTTTTCTTCAAGATAATAAAAATAGGTTCTGTGGTAAACAGAAATATAGATGATGCCAGTGTCGAGTACTCTGAAATTGTTCATAGAATTCATTAAAACTATGAATCCAAGCTTTGTGGATCTGAAATGAGAATAAGTAACTTATTTTATTTCTCATAAGGCCCGAGAAATACAAATTCTATTCATATATAAACATTAAATAGCATCATTTTGACTAGGTTGGTACCATGTAAGAAACATACTTCATTTTTCTGACAAATGCCATTATAGGATATCAAATTTTCAAATGTGGTATCATTTTTTAAACATATCTACCATCTTTTGTTTTAAATGCGACAACATGTCGAAATATTTGGAAATAATTGTTTTCACAACTTTGAATTCATAGGATAAAAGTTTTTGATGAACTAAATCAAATTCAGACAAAATTGCTTCATCACTAAATTTTAATTTGGAATGTACTGATTCTCAGCCACAGAACTGAATTACATACAAAAATGAAACTTGCTGATAAATGGTATAATAGATTAACAAATCAGTTAATCTCCAGAACACAATACGTTTCAACCTCCTCAAATTAATCATCCCACTACCCCACACATATAGCACAGACACTGTGAGATATAAGGCGATAATATTGAACACAATAAAGATTTCATTCGAATCAAATAGGAGTAAAATCTTACCATTTTTGATCAGTAATCCCAACAATTCTCTATCTAACATTTTCTCTTTCTTCCACAGCTTGGAATTAAATTCTTTCAGTTTCCGAATATCTTCTTTCATCTGTTCTAAATTGCTACCACAAGAATTACACTTATCCTATAAAAGAATTGATTGTTCATGGAATAATTAATTATTGAATAAGTTTGCCAAAACATTGTTATATTACAATGAATCTTAATTTCCGATGTGTACTTACCTTTTTGTTAGGTACCGATGTTCTAATGAAATCTCCACAGAACTTGCATTTGGTTGGCTCATGATTCTTTCTAACCTCGAGCAAACATTTAATTAACACTAAAGAAATAGAAATAGATGAAAAATCTTAATTAATAGAAAAACTTTGTCAAATTTGTACCTCTCTCCTACTTCAATTGCCATAATTTGTACAGAAACTTATCACAACTGATAACTCGCTTGGGATCAAGATGGCGGCGTTAGCATGCCTATATGATCCAGAGCCTTACTGACGTTGGGTCCTAAAATTTTACTGTGGTAAGTCGTCTGTCACTGAGGGGGATTCTTATCAGACATCAGTCATCAGTGTATAATATAGTTTTATGTTGAGCTAAGCTATGGACTCAAGGGACTAATTTCCTTCGATTAGTTGACGAATTCCCTTTGATTTGTGTGCATTAAATCGCATTAATTCGTCATAAAATCGAAGGGAATTTGTCAACGTATTAAGGCCGTTAAATGCACACGAATTAATGTCTTTAAAAACTCCCAAATTCCTTTTGATTGTGTGCATTTACCGATTAATTCGTCAAAGAATTCCCTTTGGTTCATCGACGAATCAATGCCGCTAAATGCACGCGAATTAATGCTATTTAACGCACACACATTAAAGGAAATTCCTTTGCATTTAATAGTATTGATTCATCAACAAATTCCCTTCGATTGGTGTCAATTTAATGGGAAACCATTTCAAGTAAACTAAGTCAGAAAAATATAGAATTCAAAATATGTGAATTACGTCATAAGTTTAGTACTTGGGTAGTCGCTTTACTTATTTCACTCACACCTATAATAAAATCTATGAATAATGAGTTACAAAAAACATAGAGGAATATTGGCGCACAGCTTAGCTGAAGTGTGTGACGGCCCTGCTAATAATTCAAGCTGCGAAAAAATTACTGTACTTACTTGACTTATAAAAAGTATATTTTCAGAAAGCTTCACAAATTTGGCGTCTTCTATATGCCAACTGATGAAGAAATTGTACGATGTTAATGATTTATATGCTCGCAGTTCTTCTTTTGTATAAAAATTTGTTCTCAAAATTAAAAATTCGTATAAGTGAACAAAATTAATGTCCCGTAAATCTGCGGTATTTTTGTTCCAATCATTAAAATCTTCATGAGGTTTATAAGGGTCGATACCACCAATTTCATAGATTTTTTGTAAGTATTGTTCGGAGACTTCCTGATTCTGTTGCAGTCCAGCTGCGTAAGAACTTAACTGATGATTTGAGGTAATTATTTCAACAAAAAATAAAAGAAAAAGAGAGTCATGTCACTTTTAAAAAACTTTAAAATCATCTTTACCCTATTTTTTTTATAATGCTTTACGTTTACTGATATTTGTTTACAATTGATGCCCCTCAGAGTGAGATAAGCACAACGAAAATGTGACGTCAGAGGAACTACCTGATAGTGATTAGAATAAAAGTAATAATATTATTATACTTGATACCGAGGAATATGAGGTATAATTATTTGTATACCTTGCCTCTTGATTCGATCCAATTCGAATAGTTTTAGAAAAAAACACCGTTTTCGTTTGAATTTTTCTTCAATTAATCTAAGGTTATAAATTTTTTAAAACATAAGTTGTCAGAATTAATTTACTTTATCATTAATGATTTTCGTTGCTTAGATTTAGCAGTTATGGTATGTATCATTCAATGTTTCTACGATCGAGCTCGGAGGTACGAAATTCCGAGATATTGACGTGTTTTTTGATTTACACTGCCATTTCAGTCCGCGTTATTCAATTTTCAAAGTCTTCTTTGCGTTATTCTACTGCTGATTTGTACGTGTGCGTATGTGAGATCTTTATTTCCAAGTCTGCTGGACCGCAATAAAGTAGGGTATGTTAAATGTTGATGATTAGCTTTCGACGTAGTCGTAATAATTATTATTACGTGTTCTTTCTCAGGCTCCTTGGAACATTTTGGAAATTGGCTCGCATTGGTGAACGTAAAAGTCCTTGGGTTGGAGCCTGCTGCGTTATAATGGCATTTTCGATCCTCTTTTATTCGTAAATCTTTATCAGCTTTCATCATTACTGCCCTG
This sequence comes from Ericerus pela, assembly GCA_011428145.1. Taxonomy (NCBI): domain Eukaryota; kingdom Metazoa; phylum Arthropoda; class Insecta; order Hemiptera; family Coccidae; genus Ericerus; species Ericerus pela. The sequence continues at coordinate 586,822 of WOFM01000095.1, forward strand.
TCGTCAATTTTTCTAAGGTTATTGTAAATATAATATATTACGTTAATAGTTATTTTATGTTTCATATTTATTAATATAAATAATTTACTCCGGTGTTCGGCATCATGTCAGAATAAAGACCAAAAAGCCGAAAAACAGAAAAGAAGACGAGAGTATTAATTGTTTTGAAGGGGTTTCACACATTTTTCTAGTCGAATGAATATGAAAAATGGGAGAAGAAAGTAATTTATTCCCGAAGACCTTATTTCTTATCTGTGTTTCTCTCTTCATAAATCGTACGAACATGTAAGAGCAAGGATATGGAAACAGTTTATCCTTTCTGTTATTTGTGCGTAATTGCCATAAAAGATATGCAAAAACTGTGCTTTTTAGGAACAATTAAATAAAAAAAAATGGCTTCTCTTATTGTAAGAATTTAATCTGAAAAAAAAAGGTGTCATTTGAATTGAAATTGGGAATTGTTTCTTTTCGGAGAAAGAAATATTCGCTTATTTTATTTTCTTTTGAATAAAAAAAAAGGAAAAAAAAGAAGAAACCAAATAAAAGTGAGAGATGGATGGATGGAGACTCGGAGATTGTACAAATGTTTTATCGAAAATGTACTCTGTGCGGTTATTCAACGTTAAGAATAACCAGTGCATTGAAATTCTATAATGCGTGAGTGGGTCGAGTTAGATGGTATGTGACTGCATTAGTTAAGTGGGTCTATTCTCATACCAATGTGTTCTCAAATCGGAAAGTGTCCAAAGATTTCTCTTCAAAATTGTAGAATCGCTGACGAACTTCTTTCGCAGAGAAACATAATCATTATTTAATTTACGTATTATTCCGACAGGACAAAATTGTTTTTCATTCAATTTGATGGACTGATTCGACAAATTAAGAGAATAGAACTTGTTTGAGGCAAACTCCTTTCGTTAATTCGAAATTATTAGAATTCAGGCAGTTTCACTCGTTTCACTTTGAAGTAACTTTGCTGTATGTGTTTCATTGCGAAGATACAGTATTTTAAATGTAGATTTCTCCTGTACCTATTGTTTTGTTGGACACTAAATTGTCGAGAGAACATGTGGCAATTTTTGACGTGCTTCTCCACTAAAAGTTATTTCAGAATGGAACAGACACTGCGTACCTAATTTTAATAATGGTTTTGACAACTTTCATACTGTTCATAGCCAAAGGCCAGATCAATCAGTATTTTCTAATGAATGGCCGAACAGGACTGGGATATTCAGGGGTGGTGGGGCGCTAGTACTTATCAAATGCTATCACATCTGGTATCGATCATGAATTGAATTAATATGATTTTATAGTTGATAGCGGTTGATGCCATAGATATATACACTATATATAAGCTAGATACCTAACTTGCCGCTTTTGCTAGGTTGAACATTTACCCTAATAAGGTGTTGAGATGTTGCATCGATCCCCTGGCCTGTCAGCAAAAAAATTGTGTACAATACATTTTTTATGCAGAAAAGGCTATTTTCAATTAAGTGCTGTATGTTTATTAATTTGTGTTCTAATGTGATATTTGGTGTGTATGTTCTATCAGTCTAAAATTGAAACCAGGATATTAAAAATTATTGTTACAGGGCAAAAAATTGAATTTCTTGTAATTTTCAATGAGGTATTTTGTATTCAGTAATTAGAGTTTGTATAAGTGTGATATAAATTGGTACACTTGTGTGTAAGGTGCCAACAGCTTTTGTGTAATTTGGTATGGTGTGGTAAGGGGAAGTAAAGGTGGCCTGAAAATAGGTAAGTTGTGTATCTAGGTTATATATAGTTTAGATATATGTGTTGGGATACGATTCCCTCACTCCCTCACAAATACATAACCTTATACTGACTAACACTGTATGTAACATGTTTATTACATTTATTCGTTTCACATGTGGCGACAATGATCGTTGACACAATATTCTTTCTGCCACTGCTCGACGGAGAATGTTCTCTGCTTGTCAGTCGTTGTACTAACGTCGATAATAAATCTTTTTCTAAGATGGAAGTTCGTTCTTATCTTTTCCGTATCAAGTTATCAGAACTCACCTCAATATGGTAGGCAGAGCTACGGATTGGAAAAAGAAGTGCGGTAATTAAAATGTGGTAATCGTGTAATTAATTAAAAGTTAAAAGTTCGTGTTTCACGCAAAGTGAAAAGGCTTAACGCCGTGTGATACCTCCTCGCAAAGTGGTAGGAAAAGTGTAAAATTTGTGAACGCAAAGTTCTTTTCAGGGATTAAAGTAAATATCCTGAAAAAGTTGAAAGTTTTAATTTGAGTGAATTGATAATTAAATTGAAAATTAATGAAAACAACGGTAAATTCTTGGGCGCCTGTTAAAACGTCAAAATTGAGAATTTGGAGAAAGCAGATCAAATACGAAAGGATCTTGTGGTTTTGGAAACCAGTTCATAGAATCAAAAACAGTTGGCAATTGTTTGTGCTGTGTTTCGGAGAATAAAACGAAGGGAGAAAAATTGAAAATCTGAAAAATTGTGAGTAAAATTGTCGAAGTTTGGTGTCAACTGGGCATGAAAGCAGCAGGAAAACATCGAAAAAACTATGAAAGTGAACGAAGAAATATAAGATAAGTAAAAAATTTAGATTAATTAATTATTGTTTCGTGTGATTTTGCTCAAAATTGACTAAAAAAATTAAAATTTCAGTAACATAAAGTTAAAATTTGGTATATTTTCGTGTATATTCTTGACCAAATTTCAAGTAAAGTTGAAACTTGAAAGGTGGATTCAATATACTTTCAAACTTTATCTTGTTGGTCAAGAATTACAGAAACAGGAAATCTTTGTTGGAAGAGCTTCATCGAATCCAACAAAAGAAAACCTATATTCATGATTATTAACATTGGTGACAAATTTTTTCCTGTTCACATACAATAAAACATTTTTCAATAGATGAAGGTTAATAGATTATTTCCTTTTCAGCAGTAATCTCTTTCATATTTTCATTGAATAATTTTTGTATTGAATATTAATTTATGTTTTAACGTGTTTAACAGAATCATTTTTGTTCTGAAACAAGACCTAAAGCTTTAATCAATTCGATTTTGAACATTTTTAACGATAAAGTCCAAGTAAATTGATCACTCAAGAAACAGAAACAACGGCAGAGAGATCACCTCATCGTCGGCAACATACATTTAGTGAGAATTATTTTAAAATATTAATTAATTATTGAATGTCATATTATAGTTTATCTAATTTGCATTCCCTATCGAGCAGTTAAGACAGTGTTGTGCATTACCGTGTGGTAGAGACTGTGTTACTCTCTAGATTTAATTTCTTGTGTTTCTGAGGTAGGATTTAAATTCCCGAATATTCCAAATTTAATAATAAAATGTCACGATTTTATACAAAAAAGGTATTCGATGGAAGGAATTACGATGCCTGAAAGACCACGATGGTCTCAACACTCTATGCAGAAGGATTGTATCCAATTATGCATGATGTTGAGACTGAAGTGCTATTTTTGGGACTTGAGCAGAATAATTTTTTAAACCCTGACCCTGGCAATGCTAGTCCAGCTAATCAAATGGTATATTTCCGTAATCAAGAAAAGGGAAAAGCTCTAATCTATCAGGGACTTAATAACAAATTAATTGAGAGAGTTAAAGACTTAAAAACAATAAATCAAATATTAAAAGTACTAGACAAAAGATACAAAAGCTGCATGCAAGTCACATATATTAACGCGAAGCAGGCTTTTCAAAGGTTAAAATTTAATAGTGACGGTAACATGAGGAGCTATTTAGACGTTTTCTCGAGATCAGCCCAAAAAATAAGGGACTGTGGTAAACCTCTGGACAAACAGGAGGAAATAGAGCAACTTCTAATATCATTAAACATGGACTATGACATGACAAGGCTGGAGTTTAATACATTAAGCCAGGATCAAAAAACAATTGAAACACTCCACGCCATGTTGATCGAAAAGTCAGATAGGTTGTATGACGAGAAAAAGTCAAGATATAATAATAATAAATTTCGTAATTTCAACTACAATAATAAAAATCAAAGATTTCAATATGGAGGAAATTACAATAGATATAATAACACTAATAGAAATCAAAATCACAGTCAAAACGTAGATCAGGGGAAAATGATATATAATAATAATCAACAACCAGAAATGTCTCAGAATAATAATAATACTTATTGAAAATAAAAAATATAACAATAATCAAAATCAAAATACTTTGCCAAGTTCGAACATTTTAGTATGTTTTAAGTGTCATGGCAAAGGACACATAGCTAAAGTATGTCCGTCAAATAAAGAGGGTATAAAACCCCAAGATAAACCAGGTGGTCCTGCCCGAAACACAAGATACGGACGAAAGAACAATCATAACAATAATAATAAAAATAAGAAGGAAAATGATGTTCAATGGTCCATGATGATCAGATATAAGAATCATGATCCGAGAATAAACACAAATAATAATAAATTGATAAACTTAATTATATATAGAGACACAAAAAAAGAGTCAGACTCAAATTATGTTACTCTCACTAAAAGAATCATATTAGATGGTGGAGCTGTTGCTCACGTAATCTCAGATCTATCAAAATTATTTAACCCAATAATGTTAGAAAAGCCTATCGAACTGGAATGTGCCATTCAGGACACACTACTCTTTGCCACACATATAGGTACTATGTTTATCAGAGTGGAAAATTCAGAGAGAAACCAAACAGTAATAAGATTAAAAAACGTACATTATGTACCATCCCTAAACATAGATCTAATGTCAGGGATTAAAATAACAGAAAATAGAGTGCTTGGCATAGATCAAAATTTCTCTGAATCGCACATATACGTCCGAGGCACGGACAAAGTCATCTTTTCAGCCCCAAAAATAAGAGGCGTGTACATGGTAAAGTACAAAATTGTACCAGAGTCCGCTGTTAATATTGTAGAAGATGAAGACGAATTAAATAAAATATGTCCTTATAATAACGAATCTAATAAATTGGCATGTATGCCCAACATAAATTCCCAAGATGAGTGGATGGAATATGAAATAGAGGAGGAAATTGTGGAGGAAAGTCAGGAAGAAAATGAAGAAGATGGAGAGTGGATAAAACAAAAGGGTTTCATCAAACATACGGAAAATTATCAGATTTAGCATAACACAGTTTCACTTTTCCATACGAATTAGGAATCACTTTTTATTAAAATTTTCACATAATTTAATCTAAAATCACTATTGTGTCATGATATAATTCATAATTACATTTTTGATTACTTGCTCTGCTATCATATTGAGGATTCAGGATTTTTCTCTTATAAAAACAAAATGAAAAACAAGTTTGTCACATGGCAGATCAGAGTATAATGAAAAAAGGCAAAATGGAACATACATGAATGGTTTAGATATATACGCCACATAACATAATCACCATGTCTCAGTACACAAAGTATACATTTGATCGTTACATCACAGATGTTTTAACCAGTTTTGCCTAATACTAATCGCAAATAGCATTATACCGTTATAATCTTATTATTACGGAGGATGGTCAGAAAGGGCGAGGTGGAGTGAGTTGGAATATCTTAACATAAGTCAACGTATATTTTCACAAGATTTGCTCTTTCAGAACCATCAATTTTATCGATAAGAAAATAGCCTAAAGGAATTTTCCATGTTTTTTTCATATTTACAAACATAATTACCAGTGCGTATTTTGCTCATGTTGGTAACATCATTCTTGATGCACATTTTTGGTCCAAGATCTAAGTGGCCATAAATTTTACCATCAGATGTGTGAATCATATCTTCTTTGATACTTATTTCATTAAGCATCAGGGTACAAATTTGTGATTTTACTCAGATGAATGCATGTTAAGTCTCGTATTTCTTTTGAACTCGTTAGGGTTGGCCTCTATACCAGCTCTACCTTTAAGAAAATTTGAAATACTATTCTATAAGAAACTAACCAGTTTTTAAAAAGAAATTACGAACACTGAAGAAGTGGCTTTAGTAGAATGATTCACAGAGTTCAAGTTACTTCAATATTTTGTACTGACGTAGACGAATTCTTCACTCTGGTTTTTGCTGTTTATCTTGTTTATGGGAAATTTGCATCGTTTTGTCCTCAGCTGTCATCAATTATTTATTAATCTGAACCATATTCAGAAACATGCAGAAGGTTTAGGTCATGATGTTATTTTAAAAACTTAGAAAGTAAGAGAGTGACAAGGAATATGATTGCATTTCTAAAATCATAAAAATTAAAACAAGAAATATGGGTGGGGGTAAATGTAAATACCAACAGCGGATGGATTTATTAGAAGGTATTTTCTACGTGTTCGGATTTACCTCTTCTTATAGAGATGCGGGAAGCCAACTCGCTTAAAAACTCCTACGCCACAGTTAACAATAGAATTGTTGGGCTATTGAGGGGGACGAGACATTCCTCGCCATAGCAGTACTTTATCTGGCAGTATGTGAATACTGAATACATCCCTACCGCCGAATGCCGTTGGTGGTACCTGAGTATTCAGGTAACCGCCGCGTATGTAGACGATCAACGAGTTTTTAATGCAGCGCACTTCTAAGTTTATGCTGCGGAATGTGAATGGGGAGAATTTACCGTAAAAATAAGAAGCACAGATATCTTTATCAAATATTTCATAATAAATTCATTACCTGTGATACGAAACACCGGCAGAATTGTATGCACAAACAATACAGCTACTATCCACTTTTCTGGTCTTCAACTTTTTTTGTACGGAATTTCAACGAATATTATGAGAACGCTTCAATTTCATTCTTCTTAACTATCCAAAATTATAATATCATTAATTCAATTATCGTACGATGTTATAATAATACAGAGGTAATCTCCATTTTCAATTTACCACCACAAATTTCGCGCATGCGTTGTAAAGTAAACGAAATCGTCGAGAAATTGTTTACAATGCTGATGACGTTTGGGATGTTGGATACATTTTTGATCACCTGTCGGAGATCTCTTTAGCTATATGTCTCTGTCTTCATAAATTCTGAGGAGTTTTTTTCATTCCCTGGGGTGCGTTCAGAATGAATACCCAAGTAACAACCAAAACACTCCAACTGTTCAGAATGGACTGGTTCTTTTACTCGGGTGACTGCCCAAGTTGTTCAGAATGAGTTGGTTGTTACACCCAGGTAGGTTAATTTTAATCCTGGTAAATAGTTGGTGAAAAGTTATTCTGACAATTTCAGTAGGTTGATGTGGTACTATTTAGATAACAATGTGAAATATTTGATAATAATCTATTGTATTTTAAATATTTACCCTGATATTCGTAGAAATCATTAGTTTTGAATCGGGTAAACTTAGGGTAAAATTTCAACTTTATCCTTACAAACATGGTTGTGTTGATTGTTCATTCTGAATGCACCCCCCCGTAAGATTTAGTTTTTAGGGGTTACGGGTTCTTAGAATGTAGCAGTTGATATTTAATCCTCCAACATCATACATGAAGAAATACCCTTTGTTATGTGACAAATGTCACAATTTGTTATTTATATGATTTTTAATATAAAGTTCATCATTTCTAATCAGTTTTTCACACTGAATCCAAATTTGAGGTCAAAATCACAGTTTTCTCATTATTTCTGTAAAGGTGTAGTGCACTTTCAGTTCTTCAGAGGTTTGCCATTTTTAAAACTTGTGGCTGAGTTCTGGTCCAGTTTTTGTCAAATTTGGATATGTTATCCTTGAATGTACCATTTGTGTGTCCATAAAGAACCCTTTTTTCAAATTTCAAATTTTCAAGGCATATTTTGAGAGCCAAAAAACCGATCTTTTTTTAAGCTTTGAAGAACTGCTTAAATAATTGAAATTCTTGACAGATTATATTATGTGATAGGTCGACGAATTTGTTTCAATATAAAATAAATTCGCCAATGTATCCCTGAAAATTTGTCAACAAATTGCTTGTCATTTAGAATTCTCCGATGAATTTCTTGTCAAATTCCAAAGTGGTTATACAGGAGATGGGCTCACTAGGATAGGAAACCCTCTTAATTCCTGCTGCGATCCATCATATGATATCACTGGTGACATTTTCCACCGAGTTATCTGATTTTTCAAATTTTCTTACTTCCAGAATTTTGTTTTGGAGAGTGATTATTCATATAGAATGATGAATCTGAATAATTTTCATTATACAAACTTTTCCATAAAATCACTTCTTTTCAAGATAATTACGAAAGTTTAATAAATACCGTAAGAACTCGGTAGTAAACTGTTACTGATAATATCATAATTAGTCACCAAAAAAGTTGAAAATTTTAGTGCCAGGGGAAATGAGCCCGATCATGACTTGTCTGAACTTCTGAAGTAGCGTTGAGTGACTTTCCAGTCTGTAGTAAATATTTTGTTTGCGAATGTGAAAATTTGTTCAAAAACAAAAAATATTTCTGAATTACAAGTAAGTATAATGCATTAGATTTATTTTTTCATTTACATATATAACAGCAACCACAAGGGCTGGCTGTTGTGGGAACTGGTGGATTGATCACAGGAACAGATGTTTGATGCTCAACAACTTTTAATAGCTGACAAATGTTATCTTTGATTTTTGTTTGCACCTTTGGGTTTTGCAGTCTAGTTTGGGCATGAGGCAGTATAAGTTGAAATCCGTTCCCAGAAATTCCTTGTGTCATCATTGAAATGAAGTGGTTGTAGTTTGTGTTGATTAAACTTGTAAGATTTTTTTTTAATCTTTGTTTTCTGTTGATCCTACAAACAAGTTAATTCCAGTGGCATTGAGAAATCCAAAGAACACATATAAAGGCCATCTTCTGGTACTTTTAGATGTTGAATAATTCTTACAGAGTCTGTTAAAAATGGCTGCACCTACCTTATTTTAATTGTAAAACTGTAAGATTTTTGGCAGGGTAACTGTGGAATCTTTGTCTGGAAAATTGTGGGTAGTTGAAAGCAGATTGACAACCTTCTTTATCTTTTTGTTAAAACATCAGGAAGCGGTGTTCTTCTTTCTGGATGTAACTTCAGTGAAGGATGACAGAATTTCTCCTTTGTTGGCACAAAGAGTCCCAACATGAGTGAGCTTCTTTTTCAGCTGTTCCTCTGCCACTGGTATTAAGGTGAACCAATTATTGCAAACTATCGTATGATTTGAGCCATGAAGAGTTGCTGTAAGTTCTAGTACATATCATTCAGCTAACAAAGTAGTTGTGGGAAGTGGAAGCTTGCCAGTATAAACCTCAGCATTATACATGTACCAAATTTTGGAGTCACACAGCATTAGAATTTTTATGCCGTGTTTGTCCTGCTGTTATCAATAAAAATTTTTAAATTACATTTGCCTCTGAAGCCTAGCAACTGTTCATCAAGGTTGATGAAGTCACTAGGCCAGTACAATCTTTGAGATATGTGATTAACATGATCAAATATATGACGGATTGGTACTAAATGATCAATTACACTTTTCTTCACATACTGTTTTTTCATAGAAGCGCAAACACGATGTTAAGAAAAATAAACCTCGGCTCACACATTGTGGCTCAAAAATAAACTCTCCTCCATTTGAGAATGAAAATGTTTAGGACATCCATGTGGTTGTTTTCGAGCAAACCTGGATGTTGCAGTCACTCTCAGTCAATGGTTTGTCTGTCTGAGTCAGAATTATCAGTTTTGGAGTTTCAGCAAAAATCTTAAATTACATCATCCAGCTCACCATTGCTAGCAGAGCTAATACTGCTATTGTGATCATCATTATTGGAGTCAATTCTAGTTAGTTGGAAGGTGGAAAAATTGTGGCAAACTGAATAAATAACAGACTGATAAACCTTATAGAGAGGTATGTTCCCAGAAAATATAGTTTCTTTTTGAAACAGTGGTGCACTGTTATATGGATTGTCTCTTCTCTTATAATTTTTCTAAATGTTACTTTCAATTGTTCTTCTACTTGTATTTTTCTTTCAAAAAGATTGCCTCGAGTTTGAATTGAAATAGATACTAGGTATCTGCCAGTATATAAGACATCAACAGACAAAAGGGTCCACTAACATTTTAAGGTTTCCTTACCAGCCTTTATCAATTTATTCTCTATTTAATTTGGATCCAGTCTTGGTGAAACAGGCTGGTCAAATCCATTTTTCAGATCTATGTTTGGGTATGAAAATTTAACATTAGTTTGTTAGTCTGTTATATGTTCAGTCAATAATCATCATAAATTATTTCTCAACTTCGTTTACTTTACAGGGTATGTGTCTAAGCTTGATAACGTGTGTGTATTGGTATAGAGATGTCTGTTTTCACTACAAAATATGCGTAGCTTTGGCTGTGCAAAACATTGAACAAAGTTGACTTTTTGTTGTTGTTGATGATGATAATGATGATGATGATGATGGTTGAACATCTTTGTTACATTTTTATACCACAGCACATATAGTGAGTTGGACATCTCTTTAGTCATATGTCTTTGACATGATCATCCTTTCAGCACTTTTAATTTCTGCAACTAGAGCAAGACTGTTTTGCTCTGGGCTCCTAATAGTCCCTCCTAAATAAGAAGGTAATTTTTTATTTCTACCCTTAATTTGGAAATCCAATACAAAAGAATTTTCCTCTGGTGGAGGAAATTAAAAGTTATAAAAGGGTGATCATGTATGTTTGATAACTGTTTTTAGGTAAAAAACCGATATTATTGAAAAGAAATATTTAATTTGAGTAGTGAAATTTCTGTTGACTAAAATATGATTCTGTTTTATTATTGTTACTAGTCAGTTATAGAATTGACAGTTGTATAAGGAAGATATGGTCGATGCAATATCACATTTTGGCTAACAATTGGGTGTTATCTCATCCCTTCACAAATGATACTGAAGAAATTATTAAATTTAAGAGATTGCGACTTTGCAGATTTCTAATCTCAATTCTTCTAATGCATAAGTGAAAATGATTTTTTCAACAGATCAGTCACTGGTTGACATCATCATGTAGTTATCAATTGAAACTGGGTCCAAACTTGCAATCATTTAATACTGGATACGCAGCCACCCTGTCTCACCAATATTAACAAAATGTGTCATCATTCTAAAGCCTGATTCACACTTTGCTAGTTTTCTAGCTACTAGCCTGCTAATTGGGGCACTATTCTGATAACAGTTGACGTCATAACCATTTTAGTCATTTAAAGTTAACTTTAATTGGGCTGAGAGTCTTATAAGAATCTCATTTGAATCTCATATGGCAAAGTGTAGAATTTAAGTTGATTTTAAATTGTTGAAAAATCATATTGAGTTCAACTATTAGCAAAATAGTACCCTAATAGCCTGGCTGGCCAGATAAAAACTAGCCAAGTGTGAACCAGGCTTAAATGTAAGCTGAACAATGGACATTGGTTTACTACACATGTGTAGTAGGTCTCTTTTCATTCATTTTCAAAGCAGTTTCAGAGCAGTTTTGAAGTTATCACAAATTCACAATTATAAACTGAAATGTTGGCATGGTTTTTTGTGTTTATCTTGGTATCCAGTACTAAATGATCGAAGGTCCAAACAAAAAATTTGACCCATCTATTTTGTACAATAAGAATGGTGAAAGAACATTTTTAATGGATGAGGATTGCGTAGAAATTATATTTATCATTATGTCAATAACCTGTAATATCTACTGTGGTAGAAACGAAAATTATGGACATAAAATGGTTCAAATTGCACTCCAGCATTTTCGACATTCTCATTCGTCTTTTTTCGAGAGGGGAATATATTCGAAGAAGATCGTTGAACGAGCTGAATTACCTACGAGAAGGTTTCAAGTTAGCACCTTGTCGATAATTTTTTCCAATGCGTTGCATCAATACGCTCCGCCAAGTATCGATATATAGATAATATACTGTGGGTACAACCATTTCAGAATTTCTGGAATTAATATGTTCGTCGAAAATAAATTAATTTTAATAATACTGAGCCTATCGATGATTCGTTTTGCCACAGCTTCGGAATTACGAATTCGCGAAGATTCAAAATTATTTGTACGTATTACCTGAACTTCAATGTCTTTACTATCTTTATCTCCTTATTTTTACCAAATGAATTTCGTCTAAAATGCGTATTACCTCACATACCTACCTACGACCTGTTTGATAGATTCGTTTGAACATCAAGTTGAACAGCTTCGAGCATACCAGGGTGTTCGCGTATGCCATCGGTTACCGTGTAAATTTCGATTTACGAAAATCGAAAAAGTCGAAGGCAATTGCTGCTGATAATAATGGCCAACTTGATACTTATTTTCACCACGAAGAGATTCGTAAAACTGCTAAACTTCTCTATAATCTGTGAGTAAATTTCATAATACCTACTTACCTATCATTTTTTTCTCGCAAAATTGACGTTCTTGCCTAAACGAAATAAAAATAATAAATTAATGTGACTTTCAGCTTGGAGGAATTATTTTTTCGGATTCTGTTTTATACATTGTAGGTTACCTATAGTCTATTATTAAGAAGAAAGACATGACGTCATGTGAGTTGATGGACGAGGAGGGAAAAGAATGCGTAGAGATTCACCCTATTCAACGAAGGCTGTATCCGAAAATGATTTTGTTTACACCAATATTTTTAGCTTGACGTAGCTGTGAAATGTGATTGTCTCTGTGACGTCATGTCGTTCTTATTCGGAATATAGTATACTTCAACTCTTCGTGTGGAGTTTTACTTGAGAAAAATTAATCTTTTAATCAATTTTGGTGGAAAGTGTAAATTTTGATGGGTCAAGAAAATGAAATAAGCATGTCTGGACTACCTCAAATGAAGCTGTGCTAAATTCTTTAGGTGCTTATACTTGGGGACTATAAAATACGGGCATTTGTTACGAAATAAATTTTGAGAAAAATAGGTCCAAGTCACGTTCATTTGTCACAAAACACCCATATCTTATTTACTGATGAGTAGTCTCCATAAGTATTCAAATTAAATGATTGTGTTGCGATTTATTGCGTAAATATTGACGAAAATGGCAACCCGATGTTCCACTTTCTTTCCAATGAAGACTCGACAAATTTACAACAAAAATTCACAAAAAATAGAAAAACTTTTTTTTTTTTTTTTTTTTCAAAACGTAATAATTTGTTAAACTAACCATTTTTCAATCAGAAATTATACTATAGAAACGAGGGAAACCTGTAAACTTTGCAAACAGAAAAGGAAGAAAATAACGGGTTTAATATGCCCGTATTTTATAGTTGTCCATACATATTCATATTTTATTTCGTTCACAATTAAGGTTTTTCTTAAAAACTTTCTTCATTCATTTTCTCCAGAACAAAATGTACCTATAGTATAATGCTAAATGAAAGAGGAGTATTTTATTCATAAAAAAATACTTTCGACATTTTATTATCAAATTAAAATAATATTGTAGATGGTATTTATGATTTTCCAATTGATTTAATTGTAGGTAGATTGGTGTATGTATGCAAATTCTTGTTAACATGATAATGGCTGTAGTTTCCATTCGAATGGGGCTAAATTTGGTGCATAAATGGACTCGACATTAAAACTAGACCTATATGTAGGTATATAATTTTATGCCAATCGAAATCGAACAAATGATCAGGACTTGGGATTCAATTTGATACCAGTTTTTGGCAGTTTCTCGTTAATATGACACATTTTTTTTGTTTTGTTTTGTTTTGTTTTCTTTCAAATCAGAAAAAAGTTTCCATAATGTGAAAAATAAATTATATCAATATGAGCATTAATTGGTTTATATTTTGTTTTGTAGTTATTGTTAATTTAGTGTAATTTTTGGCTAATGGCTTTAGGCTCTCGCCTCCATATACATATGAAGCAATAGTTACAGATTCCCAGGACACACTTGGGTGGTCTTTGAACGGTCCATCATACTGCACCAGTGGATAGTATATTGAGAAAAGATATAAATGTTATATAAACAAATGGTTTATAATCGAAATTGAAGAAGCTGCTGAACATTAAAATTATTAAAAAGTTTTTTGAATGACCCAGAATCTCTTATCAACCGAAGGGCTATTATACTATGTAGAACTCGTCGAGAAAAGCAAAAAACTTCCTGCCTATCCTTAAAATTGAAGAAATCATGAAAGTTTGACGATTCAGGAAATAAAATAAAAAACTGACTCAAAAACTGCCCTTTGACTCATATCAATCAAAAATTGTAACTCGCATCTGAATTCAATAGAGAAAGAAGATAGGGGTATGCAAGTTTTTGTGATTTTGCCTTGTGATTAGCGAATGTGCAACTACTCAAACACAATTGTATAAAAAGTTGCTTACCCAAAGGTTGGAAGGCAAAATCCCTCATCTTTTCTTAATGTACTATTCACTGATGTGGTATGTCGGTCCACTCAGAAAGCACCTTGTAATTCTGTATATTCGTAAGAAAAATTAATTTAGGTCAAAATTTGAGAATTGTGTCATTAGTTTTATTTTCATAACCCCCACTCCTAACTCCATGAGGTCTATTTTAACACTTAGTTTGCAAGCAAACTGGTTATAGATACGTAAAAACATAGAAATCCTTTCCCTGCTAATTACTACGACTTACTGAAGTTTCTTCTAGACTTTTATTTATAGGTATAGGCGTGGTATGGATCCTTGATACTTTCATAGTTTGTAAGACCTTGATAATTTTTTTGCCTGGACTGTGATTATTTTACACTACGAGCGACATCATTTTTACTCAGTTTGTTTACAAACAGGGAATTAAAATTGTTAGCACAAAAGGGTTAAGGGTAGGATGATGAAAATTATCCGTTTTATGAGAAAAGAAAACGATTGGTACCATTTTCCCATTTTGACCTAATTGTTTTTATGTATATATGTATGTATGTATCGCCCAAAATTTTTTGTTCACAGTTTCGAGAAAACTACAAAATGCATATAGCTGAAATTTTCACGAAAGATACTTCTTATATTGTAGCAGGTTTGAAAGAAGTTTGTTGCCTACCTATCGGTTAATTAGTTTCTGAGAAAACAGGAAAACAACAATTTTCTGGAAAAGTCGTTTTTCCCAGATTCTGAAAAAATAACAAAAGGGATTGGGTTGCAATTTTTACGATAGATTTTCCTTATGTTAGGGCAAGTCTGATAGAAGTTTGGTGCCTATTAATTCTGTAGTTTTCAAGAAAATTAGAAAAGAAAAATTGCTAGAAAAAATTTCGTGTTCACGGTTTTGAGAAAACTACAAAACACATAGGGCTGAAATTTTCAAATATCGATTAATATGATATTATTTTACTATTTCTTCGAGTAATTAGAATTTAGATTTTTTTTTTGAATTAAGGCAAACTGGGTTTTTTAGCCAAGTATTCCTGCGCCAGAATTTAAAAAAAATCACATTTCAAACACCATTAGAGGAGACTTCTTTAATTCATCTATAAGAATAATAATTAGACTCCATTTATTTTTCCGCAAGAACATTGTATGTTTGATTATAATTGTTTATAAACTTAATAAATAAACTATGGTAGGCTACTCTAATTTTTTATTCGTTAATTTACGTTTTTTTTTTTTCCATTATCGACGGTTTAGAGTCCAAATTCAGTAAAATTGCCACACTTTTTATTATAAGAAGCATCTTATTCCTCCAACGATACTTATTATGTTGCCTTCAAATGTCTTGCACCGCCGACCCTAGTAAGCTCAGTCCATATAGTTATATCCAGGTACAACTTTTCCAACCCATCCTCGAGATGGTTAATTATTGTTACCAAAATGGTCGTTTTCTTATTAAAGAAAGTCGGTTGGCAGATTTGAATAGATATCATAACATGAACCAATCAAATCGCGGTTGTCATAAAAGTCATCCTTTACTTTTTAGAATAAAAGTGACAACCCAAAGGCAACCAGTGAATTATTGAGGAGGTAAGATTCAACTGGGTTTCTTTATTCTGAACAGTTTGAGTATTTTGGTTGTTACCCGGCTGTTCATTCCAAACACACGCCAGCATTGGGCCTCCTTTGAAAAAAAAGAAGTCTCGATCACAAAAAATAGTGTTTTTTGTCAGTTTTGGTGATCTTTTGTTTGGTGAGGAGGTCAGAAGAGACCACGAGAATGTGTGGACCAGAGACATACCTACATAGTTAAAGAGATGTCCAACGCTCCATATGCGCTGTGGTTTAAAAATATGTGAAAGATGACGAAGAAGCAATTTTAGTTATACATTCTGCGCATATTTATCTGATTTTTGACGGTAGATCTCGATTGTAAATAATTTTACATTCAGTTATATGTACCTACTTTGTTCTGATGGGAAACCAATCTTCATTTTCTTATTTTTGCGCTTTTTTTTTTTTTTTTTCTTCAAAAAAGTATGGCTCGAGCTACAAAATATCGATACATTCCATAGTTTCACTACGGCCTACATCAGAAATGAGCAAAAAATATGGTCTATTGATGCTCAGAACTCGCACAAAAAATTTAGTTTTCCATTGCTTCCATCCTTCTCCTCTTAGTTGCAGGATTAATAAATACCCACCGAGCATGAGATGATTCATGAAAATTTTTATTACCTACTTGCGAAAAATTTTCACGTTTTATAACCGAAAAATTCTCAGGATTCTGATTAACGGTTGTCGGCCTGTTGTGGAACGAGTCGGTTTGGTTATGGTATGTAAAATGAAAGATAGGTATAGGTATAGGTATATAGTTTCCGACAACCTTGCATTGTTTCATATCATTATTGACGTGGTGCAAGAGGAATCGAATTAGGTATACCTACGGTAAACACTTTATTTCGAGAAAAATAAAAAAAATTAACAAATAAAAAGAACACGTATTTGTGCCAAAAGTAATGAATATTTTTTTGTGGTAGGTACGGATGGAATGGAACTGCTTGCATGGTTCGAACAATGTGCGAGGTGCATCATATTCCAGAACATTCGGCGGATATTTTCGGTCCGATTATGAAGTTATTATTTTTGTGAGTAATTCAACGAGGGATTGATAGCTAAAGTGGATCGTGAGACTACAAAACCTTATTTCGAGAAAAATTTCCTTACATTTTTATCAACTTTTTCCGATTGATTGTATGGAAAATGTTCGAATTCGGCCTATTCTGTCGAAGGAGAAGCGAATTATACGACCAGATTCAGTTTGCATGCAAAAATATGGTGCAAATTTGACATTCGACCGCCTAAAATCTGCCTCAACTCGAAAATCACGGACAAAGTGTAGCTGGTCGGTCCACTTCCGCTCTGATCCTCTCAAACGTATATTAATTCTCATTAGTGAAAAAGATTCGAGGCGGAAAAATTATCCAACTTTTTCAGTTTGAATTTTTCTCGTTTCTTATCAGGTTGTCGACGGGGGTGGGTGATAAGTTGAAAAAATTTTTGTCGGAAATTGTTTTTCTCCTTTTAGACGGTTTCATTTTACCGCGTAGATTTCCATAGGCTATTTAAGTGCGTCGGTTAGGCCCATCTCAGCTATAGGTTGAAAGGCGTTTATTCTTCGATTTTTATAGTCCCTGATTTGTTAATTGGTGATCGGGCTGCACGAACGTTCCCCGAATTAGATTTGAAGAGAACTCCGCATATGCTTATAGCCACCCGATGCATACGGTTATTAATTAAATTAACGATGTCCTAATTTTCATTGTTTTGCAGCGGAACGACTCGTCCGTACCGCATCGCAGATGGATTCTGTAACGACGCCATTCACTGCCCCGTGTCAGTTTTTCAGTTTCTATTCCCCGAAGAATTTCCGTCCGCACATTCCGACCCTACGACGTAATTTACGTCAGTTAACGAACGTTTTTTCCAGTTTTCGGCGGTCGCCCTTTCGTCGTTTTTGTTTTCTACTTTTTTTTTTTTTCATTTTTTTCTTTTTTTTCAACATTTCGCTCGGCGAACCAGTTTAAACGGTAACATTACCTACCTTAATTAACGTAAACTCTCTAATTAGAAAACGGTATTTCACTGTAACACGCAGATGTGCGCATCGTTTGTAAAAATAAACGAAGGTTTTTGCTCCCAAGACGTGTACACGGCAGTTATGCAGTTCGATTTTGTTTTTCCTGTTATGTCAATTGGTGGTCTCGCGCCTAGGTAAACTCGAGACAAGTCGTACCCACCAATGTTGCGCGGCTCACCGAACATGGCACTAATGAAATTCGAGTGCGAAAATGAGGAGTTCGTCGTTCAGCCTTGTGCTAATATTTTTCATTACGATTTGGGTTTTCGTACGAGCGCAAGAACTGCAGCCGGTGTCGACGAGAAAAAAACGTTTCATAACCTTCCCGAAGGGAACGGTTATTCAGGTAGGTCAGCATAAGTCACTGTAAATCGTGCGCGTAAACTACCCGCCGCCGTACCTGTCCATCGCCGGTGGCATTTATTCGGGTCGAGGAAGGTGGCTATTATGGGGCCGATCGATACTCTGGGGTGGTCGGCCGTACGGCCAGCCGCGTTACAGAGCGGACGCGGCCACCATTTCGGTTCGGTCAGTCCGGCGTTTCCACGTCGGCTGATTGTGGAAAGCGCACGTTGGCCGATCACTGAAGTCGGCTGCGGCCTTCCCACCTCCGTACCGATTTCAGATAATCTGCAGACAAACGGTCGAACAATTCCGAAGTGCGCGTCCGATGAACCAAAATAAATAAACGTTTGCAGGTTGGCATCCGACGAAAAGTCTGCACCTACGTATGCAGGTATCCGAGGGATTTATTCTCCAGGGCTTAGTCGCCAGAAACCGCCACGTCGACGGACCAACTCTGGTTCGTTACCGGTGGCCAATAATTAGTACCTACCTTAAAAACCTTTCGATTAAATCATAATTATCGTCACTTTGAGAGCACATTCAAACAAACAAAATCGTAGGCCTGCGTGCGCACCGAGTTGAAGATTGCCTACTATTGGCGTGCGTGTGAGTGGGTACACCCTTCGACTGCGCAGTACTGCACCAGTAAAGCTCCACACGACCGATGTACTTTTTCGTGTCGAAAAAGTAGGCAACCGCAGAGTACCTTTGTGCGTATTTTCGACGTTTCGCTCGAGTTCACCGGTTTAGAGTACGTTCGATAAAGTCATCTTTCAAATTCACGAGGGTGGCGGCCATAAACGAAGTGCAAAGTACGTCAAATCGTTGTTTACTGGTCCAGCAGTAGGTATCTACCGTACAGTCGAAGGGTAAACCATACGAAAGTGGTGAACGTAATACGGGCGCACTCTCCCAGGTGGGTACTCCCTAATATTGTGGGCACGCAGCCCTGTGTAAACTCACCACCCGCCACACCGTCTAATTTCCAGTGTTACGATTGACCGTCGAACCGGTTTTCTGTCCACCAGTTTAGTGCCGATCCATCGAACACGCTAATCGAAATTTAAAAAAAAACAAAAAACCAAAGAAACTTATTGGTTTTGAATTTTCTGTGGGTAATTGTGGCGTACAATATCCACCGTTTAATCAACAAATTTATACGGAAATAAGACGTCGATGTCGAGTTGTTGGCATATTTTGGAACAATTGTGTTGCGCAAATTCGTTTCATTTTGGCTTTCTATACATTCTCGAGGAGCCATTATTTTGTGGAAAACGTAAAATTTGAACCTTAAAGAAGGTCTGAAGCTATTTAGAGGAAAGGACGAAGAGGGGTAGGTATGCATTTAGCGCGTCATTAGGTAAACATTCTAATCATGTTAAATACTATCAGATGCAATAATTCTGGTTTATTTAAAAAAAACAAAAAAAAAAAAAAAAAAAAACCTATCGAGCAAATATCGTCCCATCGAATGCTACGTGAAGATCCAAAATTATAGCTTTTGACCAGCTTTATCCAGTCATTACGGATAAGCCATCGGGCTGTCTCAAGTCCCATTTTTAGGTGAAATATTGTATAAAATTGATTCGATTTGTGTTATTTCTGGTATATTGGTCCAAATTGTGAGAAGCAGTTGGCTTGCATTCTTCGCTTTTGGACTTATTTCTGCGGAACAGTTTTAAATTTGAAACGCATCTTTCCGGCTGCGGTGTTAATTCTGGGTGTAGGTCGATTATGAGTTAGGTTTAGGGTTAGGTACGTATATGGGTGACAATTAACGCATCCTACCTTCTACATAACATTGGGTACATCTGATTACGTTATTTTGCAGCTGGTTTATTGTTACCTGATGTCTGCGATAGGAACCGAGGGAGTATTCACGGTCGGCGTCACCTTGGGCACGAACTGGGACGTGCCCGTCGATTTGGATAAACTCATGTTTGAAGAGCATCAGAAAATAATAGCAACTCGCCGGGATCGAAGATCGCTCTATCCGAGAATTGAATACGCCCTAAATCAGTCAGTCTCGTTGTTGTTATACTCGCGCTGTAACGTGTGCCTATATCTATACTTTAGCTACGTAGCCTATATCATATCGAATGCCTACGCTTATACCTACTTACTTAAGACTATCCGCCGCGTTCGCGTTATACCTATCTACCTACCATTGTTTCCTCATCCGTGTTCGAGATGCATTTAAATTTTAAGAGGAGCCACTCGACGATTGTCTGCGCTGTGGAAGAGCGGTCGTAGATTTTGAACGAATTCAGGTAATCAATCATCTGCCGAGGGGTTGTAGCCGTCATTTGTTTGCAACTTTGTTTGACTCCAAAAATAAGTTGTCGAACCAGTTAGTACCTACACCATTCGACCTTTTTTGAAATTTCACCTAAAATTATAGGGGGAAAGGGGGTGGGCGCCAGAAGATGACGCCGATTTAAGTAAAATCTACGCTCGTTTTCGCTCGACGAAGTAATACCTAATTTAATGAAATAAGCAGGTATGGCATTCCTCCACTTGAGAACTGAATACTAGTCAGTTGATCGGTGGTCCTCACCCCAGAGTACGTACCTATTTAATGCGGCCAATTGAGGAAGCACCCGAAATGAAAAGCGGAACGACTTCCACCGATTGGCTATCCGCCCCAACGCAATAATTCAGTCTCATCCGATCGTAAGAACGTTATAACCACCCAGACTGAGGCTACGACTAGGACTTGAATCCGCAAGACCCGCACCAAGACACCACCTACCGCTATTTATGGTCTTGCTTTTTGTCATCACTGGCTACAACATCGTAACCATAAGCCAGGTAGTACGTAGGTACCTATCTGTGGAAATTATACGTTTCTCGGTAGAAATTGGTCGTTCGTCAGGATGGTCTGCAGTTTGAAGAACCTTTTTTTTTGTGTGTCGACCCACATACTTAGGTGTACACCGTAATGTTTTGGCCAATTTAACTTGACTCGTTTTAATCCTACTTCCTGTCCATCGGGACTTACCTACGTTAATTTTCCGCGATTCGACTTTCATAATTAGGTATTCAATTTTTATCAACTACTTTTGAGTAGCCTAACATAATTATGAACGGAATAATTCTCCAGATTGGGAATCAACGGTAAATCCTGCGTCAAACGATTACTGTGCCATTCTCGAACAGAATATAATATCAGAAAAAGACTAACGTTTATCGAAGAAATGATTCGAACAATTTTTTTGTAAGTATATTACCTATAAGATTATATGCTAATGTTAAAGTGTGGCGAGGAGACAACTTCTTTATTCGCTGCTGGTTACGGTAGTTACAAACGACCCGAGTCGAAAACAAGAATTTTTTACAAATAGGCACAAAAAACCGTCGTCGCATTTAGCCAACAATCGGTACCTACTTATCGAATGTACTCTTTGGTAACCTATTCAGATGGGCAGAAGGTATGGGGAATTGGAGCCGCCTCGTGAAGAATTAAAAAAAACAAAAAACCTCTCCACCAGCGAAGTTAGGATAAAATTCCCAGGAAGTAAATTGAGGTACCGTACTCACCTTAATAAATAATTTTGAATTTTCTTATATGGGACTTGGCCTTCCATCTGTACCTTTTATTCGCCTTTAATCTATCATCGAGCATTTCTTTAAAAAAAAATGAACGATATGAAAATATGGAATTTTTGTGTCGTAGAAGTATTTTGAAACGACAACCACCCCATCCGCCCATTAATCAATCCTGGCTTGAAACTTTGAACCTACGTCGTGGTAGGAGTTCTCGAGCGAGTTGCATCTAATAGGCCTGAAAGAGCTCAACGTTCCGAATGGCCATATATATTTTGATATAGGTAGATGAAAATTTGATGTTTTCGACTTGGAACGTTTTCGTAAGCGGTTCTTCGGTTCAATTTCTGTTAATTTATTTTTAAAACTTTTTTCAATTTTCCTTTTACCCTATAGGTATCCTCCTTACCCCCGTACGATTTTTCAGCCGATAGATGAATACGATCATATGCTGAGTGAGTGTGCGGAAGCGAATTCGTTCGAAGGATGCATGTAGCGCAGAGGCCAAATTCATGTTGGAGGAAAATATTCGTCGAAATTTTTTTATTTATTTTTTATTACTGTAAACGATGTAAAATGTGTCTTCTTAAGGCTAATGTAAATAAAAATTTTTGTATATAAAGTTTATTCGCAAGTTTTGACGATACGATCGTTGAAGCAGATAACTTTTTTTTTTCTTCACCAAATTGTTTTTTATTTCGTCGAGTCTATTCATTAGGTACCTACGTTTAAGCTCGAGGTAATTATCTCGGTGGCTTCCTTGCAGCCAAAATGTTACTGTCTTTCGTTGTGCCAACCGGGAACTATTAAAATTTTGTTTTTCAAGTTGGTACTATTATAGGTACCTACGTAATATAGGTAATCGTGGGTGCGTACTACTGAAATGAATTATCAACTTACACGCATTGGTCGTGCTGGTTCTGCTAAAGTGACAGCGTACCTACCTATGATATTTGAAAAATACCTGCGTGGTCGAACGGAGCTATTTTTAAGTGCTCGAGATTCGCTTTTTTTTTTCCTCACCGATGCGAATAACCCTTCTCGAATCCATAAATAGAGCCGTGTAAGTGTTTACGTTGAAAGTATGCAAATCTCGTTTAATTAGCGTGCCGCAGCCATTGCAGAGTACAAATTTTGCTAATCTGCTACGTTGCCTGTAACCTGTTATCTGTTGATAAAGTTGGTAAGCTTGCGAAAGAAATGCGCCTACAATTCCTAAAACAAGAAAAGCGGTCTCACTCTCACGCATTTTATTATGCAGCTTATATGATGGTCTTTTTTTAAG
The DNA here is from genome assembly GCA_011428145.1 of Ericerus pela. Taxonomy (NCBI): domain Eukaryota; kingdom Metazoa; phylum Arthropoda; class Insecta; order Hemiptera; family Coccidae; genus Ericerus; species Ericerus pela. Next base: position 609,938 of record WOFM01000095.1, read on the forward strand.
TTAGCTGATGTTTAACCCATTTCTGTAATAATTTCAATGGGAAAAAAACTTAGGCTATTTAAAATCATCTTTATTTTCAGTCCTAGTACGGTCATGGTTCTCTAGAAAACCGTGACCCCGCCAACTTGTTTGTTTTTAGATAGTTACTTTAAAATTTATTTCTGTTTGTTCATTTCTAATTTTATTTTTCAAATTACTGCGCAAAACTTCGATTCATTTTTATGGTAATAAATGAAATACATTTTTAAAACGTAAAATGTACAATTACGACTACACTTTATTCAAAATTCTCCAAAAAAATCAACAGAAAAAATATCGTAACTATAAAAATTATTCTAAAAAATTTTGTAAATAATGAAAAAGGTTTTTGTTTTTAAAAAACTACGAGCTTTCGCTGTTTTAACTATACAAATTCAAGTTTTTGGTTTTATTTACATTATTAAAAATTTTGCAACTGAACTAATAATTTAACGTATTTTTTATGTTAATCGGATAGTTTCTCTTTCAAAAATTAGATTTTTATTTCAGATAGGGGCACGCACCATCTGTGCCACCATTTGGATCCGCCACTGCTTGAACTGTAAGAAAATTATGTGTAGAGTGAAAAAGTCTGTTTCCTGATAATTTTTTCTGGTTCTGAGAATTTTTGTGGTCTCGTACTTTTTCCAGTAACAAGTCTAAGATTTGGCGAGAGGATGGCCACCAAATGCAAGACTTGAAATGTTTGTGCCAAGTTAAATCCTCGAATGGCAAGTCTAATTTAGTAAACAATAATACTCGTAGTAAAACTCTTGTGAAGAAGACCGAGACCTAGACCAAAAGGAATTACTACCTGTGTTCTTTGTCTTGACTTTCATCAAATTCAAGTCGGAATCATTGTTGAAAAAATTAATAGCAAATAGCTTGTGGGCATGTGAACCATATATATATATATATATATATATATATATACCTATATATGGGTGCATCTCGCAAGGCTATCGGCAGTGGCGTAGCCGTGTAAAAAGGTCTTCGTTTTTTCGGATCTGTAGATTGTCAGTTCGAATCCCCGCACCGGCGAACCTACGGAAATGGTGACCCCGATGTCAGCGAACGTGTAGCTCTCGACACTGGTTCACAAACCCCCTCCACAGAGGGATGTTGAGCCATAGGCCTAAGTCTGTGCTGCGGGTTTCACACCGGCGAACCTACGAGCTTAATGAGAAAAATTGTACAACCGATTCTCCGCAATGTCCAATTCCAAATACTTCAAAATTCAAACGAATTCTAAAGCTTACTCAGTTTTTACCAATTCCTATAACATCGCAGAATTTTTTTTTTTTTTTTTTTTTTAATCAGTGAGGAAAATAAGTCACAAATTTTCGGTGGAGAAAGAATTTCAGGCTTTCAGCGCCCGTCTCCTGGTTTACGCGCCTGACCTCAGTTGTCTTAATTTTTACAAATTTCAGTCTTACATAAATGATTTTCTCTGTTATTTATGCGAAAATTAAAAATTAAATTCACCGTTTTTGTGCCTAAAAAATGGAAAAAAATGTAATTTTACCTCAAACAAGTGTAAATCCGTCACAATGTAAGAGAAAAAAAGAAACGATTAAATACTAAAAATGTTCCAAAATCGGTTGAATAACCAGGAATTTGCTCATATTTTTTCTAAAGTTTTGCATTTTGCTTTGGTCGTGGTATTACCCGCCATTGCAGGCAGATATGGCACTGGACCTGGTCTTGCTACTGTAGGAACGATTCAGGCCACGTTCTTGCTGGTATTGCAGGCGCTGCCGTATGCAGGATTTACTTCTACGGCGAGGGCGTTACAAATTGAGAATATAATTTAAACGATTTTTTTGTTTTAATAGGTAATTGGTTCTGATATTGGAGGTAACGTTGGTCTTGCAGGCAGTGCCAGACCAGGATCAATTTTTCTCACCATAAATTAGGCTTTTGTAGGCCTATTTTTCACCATCTGAATTTTAATATCGAATGTTCGTCATTGTCCTCGCGTTTGAGCGGTGATCACGAACCGCTGACATGGAGGCTCTAATTATTCGACACCTGGACACGTCACAACGGCTTTCAAATTAGCAACCATTCGAGAAAGCTGTCGAACGAATGGGTCCAACTGCATCGCAGATTCTTCGCTTGGCAGTCGAAATGAGTCGTTGTGCCTGCCTGCAGCTGCGGCGAGTAAAGAGTACCATTATGTCATCGTTGATGTTGTTGTTTTTATTGTGCGAAAATTTATCGCCGTCCAACGCATACGACGAGTCGTCGCTTATGGCAAGCAGAATGCTGTCCGCAGACGATTTATGGAACGCACGACACGTGCGCAAAAAACGCTACGCGGTATTTCCCGAAGGTAGCACATTCACAGTAAGTTGGCTATCCGCCTATTTGCATAATTATTTTACTTCGACAGACTTGGTGAACAGCAGAACACTATTAAGTAGGTAGGTAGCTGCAAAATAGGCTTAAGAACGCCAGTTCTCAGCCTCTAATAATTCCCCCTCAGAGTTTTAACCCCGTTCGCGTTAAATAAATAACGAATTCAGTGCCTCCAAAATAAAGCAAAATTTTGTCAATCGTAAGGTGGGCGCACCTATAGGCGCAAAATATCGATACTTTTTACATCGATACGCCAAATACCGATATTTGAGATGAAATATCGTCGTGATATATCGAGAGTAGATTGCGAGTTAGTTTTGTAAATAATATCGATGTTGTTTTGATATTTGTTGAGAATACCAATCCTTCTCCCCTCTCGCTCCTGCGAACACTCGACTATCTTTATAATATACTTTTACATCTTTACTCGCGGCTACACTGCGTTATGATATTCCACCTATCACTCGTTTATCTCCGTACACATTTGTTTATCTCTCTCAATTTGTACTCTACTCGTAATTCACATCTTTGATGTAAATACACACACTTCTGAGACGTTACTTCGAGTACATCTTTATTTCTTTGTACAATTCGGTTACTTTTTCGGTTCATAACCTCGATAATATTTTTTAGTTTTTCGCACCACTAGCCCTTACCTGTGGTGAGTCAGCGACGAAGGTGATTTCAAAATTAAATTAAACTGAAAGTCTGCTCAAAAGTTACGGCTATGTGGCAGAATATCTTCAGTTTTATGAGAATTTTACAAGAAAATCTGAGTGAGCTTATCGCCGAGGTGAAAGAATGAATTAAGAATATAATTACAGCGGTACTTACACCAACCATTTGCGTTTGGTTGCCATAGAAAATTGAGACGTGTTTCGAATGTAGTAGGTAGCCTAATTGGTATTCTTCATTTTGAAATTTTCCAGTTAGAGAATTCAACCTAAATCGGGCTGGAGCTAAGTGTTTTTATTTTTATAATATAGGTTTCTTTTTATTATTTATTATTATTTTATGTACTGTACCTATCAGCTGGCTGAATCTGTGTCCGAACATTTTGAGCGGTAATATTTTAGAAGTACATGATTCGGACACTTCGTACTACTCTTTGATATTTTTGCATTTCAACTTTGGAAAGAACAGCTTACTTTCGCCAATGGAAAAGTTGTTTACTCAGCGAAAAACATATTTCTCTAAGCCTTTATCGTATAGTGGAAGGATTGTTTTCAATGTGAAAAAGGCATTATTCCATGTCTCTATAGTATGATAGGTAGTACCTGGTTCACCGAGCTTTGTTCGGATGTGGAAAAAGAGAAAATTTTGTTAATTTTAATCAAGCTGGAGAATTTCAGCAATATATTTATTAGGTATATCTTTCGGTATTATCGGATTCGTATATCTCGAGAATTAAAATCGCAATATTTAACTCGTACTTCGTTGGTCATAAATTATAATAATTATACCTAGTTTATGGCTAGAAAAATTCGCTAATAAAACCTTTCTGGTTCGTTACTTTTAGGGTTAATCAGTTTTTCCTGAGAGGATCACGAAAGCACCTTGGGGTACGTTTCTTTGGAGGCACGCGTGCGCATTGACATATTTCTTCTTTCTCTTTTAGATGCAGGGTAGCAATACGTGAAAAGTATTAAATATTTCGTGATCCGCCAACTGTAGCCGTGACTCTGCGGACGAATGCCGACTTCACATGTTTCAGGAGAGAGGTTCGAATCCCGTACGACGGTTCTACTTTTATAGAATTTTTCTCCCTTTTTTTTTTTTCTAATTCCATTTCGTTTTTTTCATTTTGCAATCTGTCAGGTAGGTTACCTACTGAGTTGTATGTAAAAAAAAAAAATGCAAATCTTGGGATTTAATCACAAATTCACGACTAACAACATGTCAATGCGCATGCGTGGCTCCAGGGAAATATACCCCAAGGTGCTTCCGCAATCCTCTTGTAATTTTTCATCGTTTGTTGTTATCACTTACTGCTAATGGGTAGATTGAGATGCTCATATATCTGTTCGACGAATTTTCTCAAACTTGGAACTATTGACTATATATCATACTATTGTAACCGGACTGATAAACCAATGTTAAATATTTTCCACCAAACTTGGATCTGAGGAATGGATCCAATGTACAGGTTTCGCTGTTGTTGTGGGATCCGAGTTTGGAAAAGAACAATAAGGTAAATGTCCATTTTCATTTTTTTTTTTGTGAGGGTTTTGGTTTCTATTGTCTGCAGCAGCCAACTCTTCAGTGTATAGGTTTTTTATGAAAATTATAATAAAAAAAAAAGGATTAGTTGAAGAACAATTTGGCGAAATACTTGTGCAAACGAGAAGATTTTACTACTAACGCGCTATTGTGTTTTAAAAAAGAACTAGACTTGTGGTGGAAAACATTTTCATTATGTTTATCAGTCTTATATATATATTTAGTCAACATTTGAGACCATGTAGATCGTTTTTTCATACCCAAATACTTCTATACTGTAATTTTCAGAAACATTGTAGGTCTAGTCCTTCATAAAACTTCTACACACACACACACAAACATACATACACAATTATTACTCGTATTATAGTATAGGATGGGATGGGATAGAGAGAGGTAAGGTGAAGTAGATAGTTTTTTTTGTTCAATATAAAAAAGGTATTGGTTGTCTATGCCTTTATGGTGTAATGGGAGGAGAAATATGGTAAACTCACCATTAAACCTATGATTTTTGCTTTCCATGAGGGTTCGATTTGTCAAAATTTACTGTTTAATCATTGTATAGTACAGTCAAATGAGATAAAAAAGAGACTTATTCCGACAAATTAGAATGGTTTTAATTTCTTCACTAATCAGTTTGTTTGGGAGTCTAAAATAATTAACTGTGACAGTTATATATCGTAACAGAATATTTAAAATACACAAGTTGGTAATAGGGTATATTAAACAGTAAGTTTATAAAACATGGAAGAACATATAAATAATAAGCAGTATCAAAACATCAAGAAAGTACAGAATTAAAATGGATTGTTTAAGAATCAAAAAGAATGAATTTAGAAGTACAAAACATGAGATTATATAGTACCTACTGAGATTATTATTCTAAAGAGGAGATGTGAACAAATTAAAAGAGTGTTGGAGAAGGGTTTCACTTTTATTGGTTAATAGAAATATATGTGCATGAAATATGACCAATGGTCTTAAGGGAATATGACATAAAGTGGGTGTTCACAAATAATTTAGTGGAAATTAGGATATACGCAAGTTTTCAAAAATAGTATAAACAAGAAATGAGTTCATAGGTTTAGTGTAAACGAAGTAACTGTTTATGCAGGAAGATGATGTCATCAGGCAAGTCTTGACTTGTTTGAATGACGTGAGTATTTATAAATGGAGTAAAAGAGAAAATGGATTGAGATTAATGATGATGATGATGATGATGATGATAATAAAAATACAAATTTAGGAAAGTATTATGAACAATACAAAAATATCATTACACTAACTTACTAAAATTCACATTCCCCCACCATGAGCGTTGGCAGATATGGGGGTGAGTATATCTTCCAAAATTGTTTCTTACGTTTATATCGACAAATATTAATTTTTTTGAAAAAGATATGCAGTATAATAATGTTTGGCACGAAATTTCTTACAAAAATGTGTACCTGTATTTTAGTCATTTGACATTCCCCTCCCCTTCCATTTGAGCCTGGAAAATGGTACTTTTTCATTGAGCACTAAAACCTGCATGAGTACAGTTACTATACTGAAGCAATAAATTCAACTTGCAGCGACACAATACTCATGATACATTAATTTTTACATGGGCCTCAAAGAATGGGGACAAGGGGTCTAATGGTACCAATTTTTAATTTAATTTAATTTTTCTTCTGTTTCACTATAGCTGAAATGAAAAATTGCGAGGAAAAATAAAAGAATAAATACTTCAAAATTTATCTTCAGTATTTAAATTTTCTCAGGAGAGGGGGATGTCAAAGGACTGAAATATAGATCATATTTTCTGTAGGAAATGTAGCGACAAACTTTTTTGTACTGTAGGTACTACTTTTTCGAAAAAATCTATATTTATTGAGATAAACTTGAAAAACCATTCTTGGGGCATATTCACCCAAATATCTGTGGAAGCTCACGGCGGGGGAATATGACTTTTAGTATGTTATTTTAGATGTCTAAACCAACTGATTAGTGAAGAAATCAAAACTACTCTAATTTGTCCAAATAAAAAATCTCTTTTGACTGGACTAATTCTTACATTACATTTTTTTTCTAAATGATTCCGAGTTACTGACTCGAATGATTCCCAGTCATTTTACCAAATTCAAAACATCGAATGGAAAATTATCGAATTACTATTTGATAGAATTCCGATTTAGCAAAACTGTTTTACCAAAAGACTTTTCACCGAAACATATTTTTCCGAGTACTAATTACCATTTTGAATTTTGATAAAAAGAAAGAATGAAAAAATGCTGTTTCCCAGTCTTTTTTATAAAAAAAAAATAAAAAAAATACTCCTAACTAACATCACATAACTATCCACCAAATGATAAAGGAAAAAAAAAAGTCAACTTGGGTCTTTTTAATTTAGAAAAAAAAACAAACCACCTCCCCTTACCTCCCACCATACAATAAAGGCATAAAGAAATGCTCATTTTCAAGTATTTGGAGAAAAAAAACAGCTTAAAATTTTTGGTTTTTCGGTAGAAGCGTCTTTCGGTAAAATGGTCATTCGGTAAAAAGGATTCGGTTAAACGTCTGGGTCTCAACTCAGATAGGTATTACTACTCTTATAAGGTTGAATGAATGGGACCAAAAACTCGACTAAAGCGATTTTTTCAACACCAAATATATTATAGTAGATACCTTTTCTTGTGATTTTAAAATGAGTATGCTTGCAGGTCGCCATCTGTGTCACCTTAAAGTTACTTACACCCGATTACGATATATTCTCGGAAGCTGTGAACTGGGCATTAACCTACGACTTGCCTGAGAGTGTTGCAGATTACGACCGAAATTTGTACGGTTCAAGCCCACCGGTTCAAGCCAGGCGAAAACGTTCAAGTTTCTTCAGGAAAATTGAAGCATTCATGAATAAGTTAGTATTTCAAGCAGATGAGACTGTATACGTGTACCTATAGGTGCCCAAGCCAACCTTTAAATATTTATTGCAACTTTAAAGATCTATTTATTTGATATAGGTAGCCAGGTAGGTAGGTACTTACCTATTTGAAAATATAAAACCTTTACTATTTTATTTGCGAGAAAGTAACAATTCAAACAATGTTAGTCTCGAGTTTTAGGGCATTTTCACATTTCTGCTTCATGGTGTTCATTCTGAGAACAAATCTGCAATAAATTGTAACCCATAAACAGAGAATGAAAAAGGGGCTTATTTTAGTTACGGTTGTCTTCTCTAACGCCATGTATTTTCGTCGGATTTTTCTTTGTTTGTCGCCCATTACTTTTGGGGGTGAAAATAAAGTGTCTCAGCTAAGGGTCGCCGTCTGAACCCCTCGCCTATATTTGCACGAAATTATAACGAGAAAAACAAACAGAGAATTCCGCATCTAGGTATTTGAAGTGGCTTTGTAATTAATTCGTTTAATGCAGGTATAGGCACTAACATTTATTTCGACAGGCTATCCATAACTTAAACAATTTAGAGAGTTATGTAAACACTTTTTTCGCTCAGCATTCATAAATGCTGACTGAAAGGAGATGACTGCCATTACCCGATAGGACAAAGTTCTCACGAATTAATGAATCTCGCAGATCTTTTCCTCTCATTACCTTTTCAATAAGGTAAGTTTTCAATCTAAATTATTTATTGTAGGACTAAGATTTCTTCTTCGAATGATATCATATACGATACCATATAGGTACCTACCTAGTGATACAAATAAAGCTCTTTTTCGAGTATTCGACATTGCAGGCTATTCGACCAATTGTTCTCACTGTAGGATGCTGTACCTTACATTTTTCGACTACCCACCGCTGCGAAATGTTGGTTTATGCAGCAGCAGCAGCAGCAGCAGCAGCAGCAGCAGCACCCAGCAGCAGCACGAATTGAATTTATTCTACGGCTTTGGCTGTAATTAATACGCTGCGTTTGGCTGGCCTGGCATCCTTCATGTCATGGCGAGAAGATTGCCTAATTATTTCCTCTTTAATTTTCACATTTTTCTAATGTTTTCATACAATAAATTAAGAATCTTTATTGTGGGAATCGACGAACGAACGTGTGCACGAATGATTTCAGACGCGGATTAGATGGTCGGGCTTGTATTTTGCGATCGCTGTGCGAAGTCACGCAATTGCTACCACATAACGACGGTTTTCTCGAAGCTATCGTCAAATTACTATTCAAGTACGTTTCTTCTCTCTTCTACTTTTACGACAACCGTAAATTAATTAGCCGTAATTCGAAACTTAACGACAACTCCAATAACACTGTAAGTGATACCTTACCTAATACCTACCTACCTACCTACCTCCGTTCGTATTGCACGTGACCTTTCGGAAACTTACAATTACGAATTGTTCCACCCGAAAACTATAGGTACCTAGGTACCTACGGACAGAGAGGAAGAGTGAGAGCAACACACAGAGGCACACAATAACAGAAAAAGATGAGAAAAAAAAAAATAATGGAAGAATTGGTAGGTAGAGGCGACCATTTGACGTACTTACCTACATATTTTCGTATCGTTTCTTGTTCGAAACACTAATGGTTAAAAATACCATAAGTTAATGGAAAATGTTTTTCTTTTCAATTGGGAATTATTAATATTTTTACTACTCAATTTGCTTGCAAAAGAGGCATTAGAATTGATCTCACAAAAGGATGATGAAAATTATCCGTTTCACGTGAAAAGAAAACGATTGTTTGCATTTTCCCATTTTGACCTAATTTTTTTATGTATACCTATTTATACCTACGAATATTATGTATGTGTATATACGTACGTGTGTATCACCAAAAATTTTGTTTTTACGGTTTTGAAAAAACTACAAAATAAATAGGGTTAAAATTGTACCGAAAAGTATTCCTTATATGGGACTAAGTCCGATAGGAGTTTGGTGCCTATTGGTTCGGTAGTTTCTAAGAAAACTAGAAAACCAAATATTCCTGGAAAATCGGTTTTCAGCAATAAAGCATCGATGGATCAGTTTTTTGTTAAAGATATCAATAACTAACGCGATTTCGTTTACCTGAAGCTAGCAATGAAATATCGATATATCGATATGTTTGTGATATATATGTTGAGACCACCAATCCTCCTCCCCTCTCAATCATGCAAACATACGACTATCTTTATAATATATTTTTACATCTTTGTTCGCGGCTACACTGTAACACTATTCCACCGTTCACTCGTCTATCTCCTTACATCATCGTTTATCTCACTCAAACTGTACTCACTCTTATCATATGCGATTGATGTTAAATACACACAATTCTGAGACATTACTTTGGTTAATACTTTATTTTATGTGTTACAAAACTTCTTCATCGATTCACATCCTCTATAATATATCGATAACTATCGATACATGGATGAAAATTGGCAAATTGTGTTTTCCAGCTGAGTATTGCTGCGTTAAAGTTTTTTAATTGTCTCTTTCAAATTACGGTTTTCGAAGTAGGCTAATGGTTAGGCTACTGTTGGTTTGTGTCGCTACAACGGGTACCAAACCATTGCCTGCCGATAATTTTGGGGGAGAACGTAATTATGCAAAAATGAGATCAGTCAGTGTAGCCAATCTGAGTGAAAAATTTTTTTACGAATATCTATTAAGTTAAATTGTGTTAGGTTCGCTATAAATTCTTTATCATCTACTGAAGTAGTCCAATCGTATTAAAAATAACTGAAAAATCAGTTCTCTCATCGAAATAGAAAATCCGAAGAATTTTCTGTCCTCTCAGAGTAACGAAATATTTTTATAAAAATTATTTTCAACTTTATTATTGGAAGGTTAGCAAATCGTGCGTTGGTAACCATAGGTAACGTCACCGATATTCATTTATACTTTGTATGACCTTACCTATTATCAAAAAGTCTCTCGAAACTGGTCCAAAAGTGGATATTGGTTCTTGTTTTCTCTCCCCTCCCTATTCCGTTGAATAAATTAATTGTATTCTGACCTAGTCAATTTTAATTGCTCGGAAATGTTTTCTTTTTTCAAGTACCGTGCGCAATACATTTTCGTTTTAAATAAATTGCAAGTTCCAGATATTTTTAGATTTTTTTTCTTCAAAATTATGAAATATAAAGGAAAACAACATCGCAATCTCGTAACAATAATTTTACTCTCCTCAGAATGTTACAAAATATAGTACGTATATAGGTAGCGGTTGGTGAAAAATCATTATTTAAAATCAATTCTTTTCCCATGGAACTTGAAAACGCGCTGAATATATTCTCACCGTACTATAAATAGGCTGTACCTATTTAGATAGGTACCATGTATTAGGTACCTACGTCCTATAGTTTAGGTATAATTTTCCTATTTGCTAAGTTCGAGTTCTACTTTTTTCTACTTTTCATAACCATCGCTTCTTGATTTTTTTTTGTTTTTTATTTCAAATAAACAGGGCCGAGGCTATCCCTTTCGCCTGAGGCTTGTTTCATTCGAAAGAAGAACGTAAATTTTCGTATACATTCGCCAGTCTATCTGGCGTCAAAAATAGCTACGTCTTTATCTTAATTTTCTACATTACCACGAAAATGTTGCTGATTAACTTTAACATTAGGCACCTACCGTCCCTATGTGAAATAAACTTAATCGATTTAATTAGATTTACGTATTAAGATAACCCATTAAGTAACACACACACACACACGCACACACACACACACACACAAAACGAATCCTGTCTAGGTTATGATTATTAGGAACAGCTACCAAAATCTTCGGATCTTCGGAATTAGCTAAAGGCGTAAATGTGCATTGCGTTTTGCATCGCTAATAGCAAAAAAAAAAAAAAAAAAATTAATCTTTTATTTATGTTTTGTACAGAATGCCCCTTCAACGAGTTAACAATTCGGAACCAGTCGAACACTTTCAGTATGATTCAGCGTATCGATTGGGATTTGATTGGCGAAACTCATGTTCAGAAATATACTCCTCTTGCTCCATATCTTTGCTACAAATTTTATTGAATTTACAACCAGAGTAATGAAACGAGTAGTGTAATCAAAATATTGCGTAGATTTGGCTGATGATGACGAGCGAGAACTTCACCGATGAAATATTTGTCGATTAATTATTTTGTTTTTCTGCCGTCCCATATTAATTTGATACGAAATTCCACCTCATTGATGCGAACACCTTCCTTCATCCACCTACTTACTTATGTTACAGGTATGAGTTATTATGTCCAAAATTAATTTTCGCCCCTCCACCTTGCATGAGTGGGTATAATTTTATTGGGCATATTATTTTTCTTGTCTTCGCGAAAGTTTTGGAACGCAGTGTAATTCCCGATATTACCAAACTTAGGTATTTTAAATAATTTATATTGCGAGTACCCCCCTTTTTCGGGGGTTGGGGATATCTGAAAAGATGCACCTGCTGTCACAGGCAAAGTGTGAAATTCAGTCATTTCCTGAAATATGTGAAAACATTGAAAAATTACAGACCTACAATTGAATTAGGCATTTCGTAAATTGCCGGCTGACCGTTAACTTTAATATTCGGTAGGTACCTTTCGCTAAAAATCACCTTTTTCCACTTTCTAACGCAAATAGCCCCAATACGGTAAGTGCCCGGTGTAAGTTACCTACTTGATTTGAGTGACACTCCAACTATCCAATCTTCGACACTACTCAACTGATTCTCATATTTGATTACTTAGTCAAATCTTATTGAAATAGGTATCCTTTAGTTTTTATAATCTAAAGCGAAAAGTGGGGGGGGGGCGGTTCGCATTTGAAAAATCTAACGAATGTCCGGTTTTTAGTACCTATTTGTAAGGGTTGAAAATAATTTCGAACGATAAATTCAAAATCTGTGCTAAAAACTAATGGGAGACACCGAGGGCTACTCTTTCTAACCTCACAAACAAATGAAAAAAAAAAAAGAAGAATGGGGTAGGCGTTACAAATGGACCACCATGTGTAACTTATTCGTAGTCAGTAAGTTAAATTAATCGAAATTACTGTAAATTAAATGGAGTTTCTTGTTCGTTACCTATAGTTATCTGATTAAAATTTTTTTCGTGTTTTCATTATAATTCCGTATTCGTATACTTAGAGTGATTGATTTTGAATAAGTATTATATAAGTAACGTTTTACAAGTTACAAGGAGTCCTAATTTATACGGTAGATCTCTAAAAATATAATTTAAAGAGTTTATCGAATTAAGTTGTTTTGGTTGGTTCGAAAATTGTCGATTTGAGTGCGCGGTTATGAAGACAGTGAAGGCAAGCCTACGTCTAATCTTATTCATTGCCGGTAGGGTAATATTAAAACTGGTAGTTGAGTAAGTAGGTAGCGAAAATTCGTTTCTCTAAGGTTGAAATCAGGGGTTATGTAGGTAGGCCTACCTACTTTAATTTTTTAAACTTTCTGTTCGAATATAAGTCGACTTGCCTTCATTTCTGAACGTATACCTACTTTTTGCGAAAAACCGGTATTAGTCATTGGGCTATAGAGTTTTTGCCGATGACAATGGTTGCTGTATCCATAGATACGGTAGGCCTAAGTGTAGGGGATATTACATCTTGCAGTGATCGCAGTGACACGCGTAAAAAAATCACCGTTTTTTGAGCCACAAGGAAACCATACGAATCGTAATTATACGTGCAATAAACTCGATAAGTAATTAGACGAGTAGGTATCAAATATTTACAGACGAACGAAAGAAAAGAAAGAACATTTCAAATTCCAAAAGCAAATACAGGTAGGCTACTGGCTAATCGAAAGCTTAGAATACTTGGAATTATGTTTTAAAAGTTCAGTAAGCCCGCTGCAGGTCTTGTCGATGGAATCCTTTATTTTACTTTTTGCGAATGAAAAAAAATTATAATTCTTTCACCTCAATTCTATTTAAAAACTAAAACCTTATAAATTTAAATTTACCACCGTCTGGTGTAAGGGAATCAACAAGCGCTTAAAATATTGAGTCAATCGTAGAATAGGCACTCAACTTGACTCTTATTTCGTTGCTGTGTTTCAGCATTCTTCGACTTGAAGCTAACCACACAAAACGAGGGAAGTTCTCGACGAAAAATTACAGTGTTGCGGAAAAAGTGCTTTTTTTTTCTCTTTTTTTGTCGTTCGCTATGTTGAATGACATACCTACATTCGATTAATGAAAATACTGCGCCATAAACGACCCAAATTTGAAAGTCCAATAGACGGATACAATTATTACGATGTCCGTTGGTGATGTCTACCGAATAAAATTGTTCTAATAAACATAGCACGACGAATCTAAATAAAATTTTGGTCAGTTTTGCGGTGAATTCTGAAAAAATTATAAAAACCGATATTATTTTGTAATGAATGTTGTGACTTATAGGACAAAGTGTTTTTCAAAAGTAGCTTTTTTTGTTGAAAATCTTGGATCTCGGGGAATAGTCTACCTATGTCTGAAACAACTGTACAAAATAAAAAAAAAAAAAAGCTCGAGTTTCGCTGTTATACTCACGAAAGATTGATTTGTAAACATAAAAATATCTGAACGTAGTTCTCTTTGTATAGGCGAATGGCTGTGTGCGAACGCAACGTGCACTTGCACACTCACAATTACACATCTACATATCAACTAACACGCACAAATGAGAGTTACAATATTGAAAGTTGTACCTACGAGTAATGCAAATCTGACGATCGTAATTTTCATCTATAGCTCCTACCGAAGATCAAGCACTAAGAAGTTTACACATCAAAAAATAGTTCATCCAATCTGCTTTGGAAAATTTCTAGCTGTAAAATTCGAAGTATCTTCTACGATATATTGCCAGACTACGGGGATGTTCTTGACTGAGGTGCTGTTGCATTCCAACAGGGTAGCGCAATATTTCCCTTGCTGGACAGCAACTGACCGATCAAACCATCTATTTTAAATAGCATTTTATTTTCTTGAAATGGGTACCTAAGTACCTACATAACGGACTGTCATCTACAAAGGATGATTACCACGTAGGTATTTGCTATCCGCATAAAACAATGGCACAATACCAGCTTTTTTTTTTGTGTTTTTCTCAACTCATAACTATTTGCTAAAACTTATATCTATACGTATTCTATTTTCATTCCTTTTGAAAACTTGATTTTCGAGAAGATGGTTTAATTTTGACTCCAGCTGAGATAATTTTTTCTTTTTCACCAAGAGTTATAGTAGAATGAATAAAAAACAAAAAAACAAATCAAAATGACTTTACCAACAATGAAGATAGATTTTCACTCGATTTAGAAATTTTTAGTGGGGTGTAAAAAAACAAAATGATAAAAACAAAAAAAAAACTGTTATTTAAGTTAAAATTATGATGGGAGTTTGACTAGAGCTATATATTTTTCTTATTTCAGGCTAAAAAAGCATAATAGCTAACACAAAAAAGTAAAGAAATTTTCATGACTTTTGTAAACTCACATTTCTAGCCAACTTGGCCCCTCGACAATTTTCTAACATTTCACCGAGGGATTCAATCAGAATTTTTGATATTACGTTGCACCAATCCGATAATTTATTCGAGATCGATATGCCTACAAGGTGAGGTCCATTTATTGGAAATATCCCATTTTTTTCTTTGGATTTTGAAGACAGAAAATGTTACTTTTTAGCATAGATTTCGAATTATCATTAGAAATTATTCGCGACTGTTGTAAATACCTACCAATAAGTGGACCTAACTTTTTTTTTTTTTTTTGTGTTTTAAATGGGAATCACAATTTTTTTCTTTACATTACAAAACTAAAGAAAATTTCATGAAAATTTGACTGGCCAAATGTCAAAGTCAGTCAAGTATTGACGAAGATAATGACAGTTGGAAAATCTCTTAATTTAGATAATTTGCATAACGATTGCCACAGTGGCAGTGGAAGCAGCGACGTAAAGCCAGGTTTACCCGTATTCAATGTAGGCTAACGCATGTAATGTAATATTATGTAGGTAATGTAAGACAAAGTGGGGGATCCTGACGCAAATAATGTTTGCAAACAGACTTAGGTACCTACCTATATTATTGGTTTTCATCGTCAGTCATTTTGTTTATCCGTGGGAAAGAAAATTGTGGAAAACAGTAGACGTACCTACGTTTCAAAAATATGGGTAGAAATTTGGTCAGATTTAAATTTACTACATCTAAATGTCCTTCAAGTGAATTTCCAACGTATCTGTTGGTGTTGGTGCAAAAAACCGATAGCCATCTGATGGTCAAAACTTGTTGACAAATATAACACGAGTAGACCTAATGCTGGTAACAGTGAATAATAAACGAACAATCCGTGTCACGTTTCACGTTACACTACACGCCAAATTCGATAGTGGTGACACAGCCTAACATAGAATATAAACGCTGCTGCAGCCTACGCTCGTTACGAACTGTAACTATAGATTTAAGTGACTTATTATTTTCGTCCGTATTTTACGCATTTTGAAGTTTGACCTACCAAATATTCATGGAATTTTTTCCATACTAGTTATAAAATATAAAAATAAACATTATGGTTCTCGTGAAAACACAAAAGAAAAAGGTATATCAAATTTTTGGTATTTACAGGGGTTACAAATAATTTCTAACGATAAATTCAAAGTCTGCGCTAAAAATGTAAGGGAAGTCATTGTGGAATACCTTGTCGTGAGAGATATTCTCACCAGAAGGAAATTCAACAGAATTTAAGCGTGTTCAGCCACTTCGTACAAACGTACGGGTAAGCCAGAACCAGACTGAACACTGGCGATTTTAGAGCCAGTTCGGGCAGTTTTTATACGGCTTATTTGCACACACACAAACACACGTACGTAAGGTAATACTTACGTCGGTGAGGGCGGCCAGGTCGCATCATCCCCTATCGTGATAAGAGATGGCTGGCCGGTTTGTGTACAAATCGTGACATTGTTTTGTGATGTCACGATTCGGTACTCGTACATTACCTGTATGTACTTGCAGGTAATTACGATCGAACGTAGTTCGTGTTTGGTTTAACGTCGTACAGACGAATAAGTTGGCCTGCCCTTTGGGGCGGCAACTGTTGTCAAGGGGTCCAAGCCCCTTACCTCATACCATTGAGTCCCCACAGCTACTCCCCCCCAGTTTTTGCGCCACAAAAATGACCAAAAATGCGCAAGGCCTGGGGGACATGCGGGTTTTACTTACGCCTCTGATCGGCTTCCCACTTAGCCAGGGCGCTCCCTACTGCAGCCCCGACGCACTCGTAGGATTCCCTACGGGTGTGCATTGGGGCCAGGTAGGCAGCCCTGCTGTCTTCTCCCCTACGCCTTGGTTGTACGGTTTTTGATTGGGCGTAGGGGTGATGATGGGAGTGAGGGGGCAGCAGACGCTTAAACGTCGGCTTCCTAAGCATCGGAGAGTTGGAGTTCTCCGATGTCCAGTTGGCCATCTTCACCTTCTTATTCGCAGGCCTCTCTGCCGTGAACAAGAATCTCATCGTCTCCTCGGGTTTCGGGTCCAGCTTCGGTGGTTCCGGAGTCGGAACCGATTCCTTTGGGGACTGGGGAGGAGAGATTATTGGAGGTAGCGGAGTGGTCATCTCCGCTAGGACTTTGTCTACCGGAGGAGCCGTGTCCATTAACAGCTCCTCCTCTATCCGGTCCATCTCCGTCTTCTGCTCGGTCTTCTGCTGAGTCTGTGAGGGCTCAGCAGTTTTCCGGGCGAATTGGGAGGTGGCGGACTTCAGGATGGTTCGTGGAAGCGACATGAGAATGGGTTGTTAGGAAAAGGAAGCAAAAATATCAGAAAACACGTCCAAGTATTCTGGCGGTTCTGAAATGGGTGATTTTAAATCATTTTTCGATTTACCATTACAGTTATTTTTCTTTATTTCCGTATCTTCTTATCGACATATAGAGAGGATAGCGCTCAAAATTCTCGGCCATATGCAAGTTTTCCGGTTAAGTTATGATCGGTTTAAGCAGAGTTATGCCTGAAATAAACTCAGTGAATATAATTTTCGAATTTTTACTACAAAGGAATCTTCGCTAGTGACGTCACAATGTTGAGATAAACTTTGTGTTTAATGGTAAACGCACGTTACTATATTTTGTTTCCATATTGCACGTGGATTTGTTTATTCCTGTCTTCTTCTTTTTGTTGGCATTCCTCGTTTGCTTATCTCCGGAGTTTCTTTTGTCTCACGGAGTTCCGATATTCCTCGCATATTTTTTTAGCGGGTTTCAACTTGCGTAGCGGATATTACTTTTTCGGGAGTGAATTTTTATTTTCTTCGCATTAACCTCTCAGACATGCGAGAAGGGCGGGAATTTTTAAGTTTTTTACTGCCAGGGGGCCTGCCTCTTTTACGTGGACATAAGGGGGCCTCAGGATCAAATGTTTTAGTTGTAACATTGTCCGAAAATCTTACTGACTTTTTTGTTGTTTTCTGTTGTGAGGTATTTTTCTCACTTTTCTCAACGGATTCTTCTGTGTTTATTGGTGAATCCGTCTGTATATTTTCTGTGTTTTCCTTATGCAACCTTTTGATTCTTTTATCGTCGCTTACCATATAAGCAGGCTTCAATCTATCGATTGAAATTGTTCGAGGTTCGCCTGCTATGAGTATCACAAAGTTTTTCTCGTCTCGTGATACTACTTTGTAAGGACCGGCGTATGGTTTCTCCAGCGCAGATCTCATTTTTTCGTCTGTAACAAATACGTGTGACGTATTAGCCAAGTGTTTTGAGATGTAAATCTTGGGCTGGCCATGGCGAGCTGCCTGTTTTAAAAAGGTGTTGGCATCATTTCGTATATTTTGTACCATGATTTCGGGGCTAACTTCTTTCAATTCTGTGAAGAAGTCCCCTGGGAGGCGTAGCTCTTCGCCAAACACTAATTGCGCTGCAGAGTGACCTGTATCGGTTTGTAGGGCAGATCGAAGGCCTAAGAGGATGGTAGGAAGTATTTCTACCCATCTCTTGGTATCATGAGACATGATGGAGGCTTTGAGAGCTCTATGCCATCTCTCGATTTTGCCATTGGCTTGAGGATGGTAAGCTGTGGTATGACTGTGTTGAACACCAAGCTTATTTGCCAGCTCTTTAAAGAGCGAGCTCTCGAATTGGCGACCTTGGTCTGTGACTATGACTTCTGGTACGCCATACCTCGCAATCCAGGTATCGTATAACCTTGCAGCTACTGTGGGAGCTGACATCTCGTGTAGAGGGATTGCTTCCGGCCATCGTGTTGCCCTGTCTATTATCGTCAACAGGTATCTGTGTCCTTGAGATGGTGGCAATGGGCCTACCAAATCCATATGAACTGTTTTAAACCGCTCTGTTTGTTTTAAGGATTTGAGGGGCGAGCGAGTGTGTCTACCTACTTTGGATTCTTGACAGTTCAGGCAACTGCGAGCCCATTTATTGCAGTCAGACTTCATTCGTGGCCATACAAACCTTGCCAAAATTAAGTTAGCACTACATTTTGGCCCAGCATGTGACAGATTATGTACACTGTTGAAAGCCAACCTGCGATATTTTACCGGTAGAAATGGCCTATTCTTACCTGTACTGATGTCACATGTTAATAAAACATCAGTACCGGGAATTTTTCGCTGTCTCAATTTGAGAGTAGTATCATCGTTCGATAACAACTCTTGCAATTCTGCATCCTTAAGCTGTGCTTTAGCTATTTCAGCATAAGGCAATTGGACAGGAACCGAGATAGCTTCGATTCTACTCAGAGCATCAGCTGGAGTGTTAAGTTCTCCACTTATATACTGGATGTCGGTAGTCAATTGACCAATGTAGTCTAATTGTCGTGCTCTTCTCGGAGATGCCGGTTCTGCTTTTTGTGTGAAGGCATATGTTAGGGGTTTATGGTCAGTATACACAGAAAAACATCTACCCTCTAATTGGTGCCTGAAATGCTTCAACGCAGCAAAAATTCCGAGCAATTCCCTATCGTATGTGCTGTAATTCTTTTCTGTTTTAGAGAGCTTCCTTGAAAAGAAAGCTAGCGGTAATTTGATGTTGTCTTTATCAAGTTGGTACAAGGTTGCACCAATAGCAAAATCGGATGCATCGGTACTTACGCATAATGGCAGACTTTCGTCTGGATGAGCCAATAGAGTTGCATTTGCCAGTGTATCTTTGATATTTTCAAAGGCCTGTTCGGCTTCTTCATTCCATTCGAGTGGAGTTTTGTCTTTCTTTTTACTTGTCGTTATTAGTGCAAACAGCTTACTTTGTTCGGCTGCTGCATTCTTCATGCAACATTTATAGAAATTCACCATCCCCAAGAAACGCCTAAGTTCTGCGACATTTGAGGGCTTTGGGAAGTTCAGTATTGGCTCTACCTTGGTCTTCAAGGGGGAAATACCTTCGGTCGAGACTTTGTAGCCGAGGAAGTCAATTTTGGTCTGTGCATATAAGCTTTTGCCTACGTTGATAGTGAGTCCGGCTGCGTATATACGCTGTACCACGGCTCTCACATTCTCCTTGTGCTGATGCTCACCGCCTTCTGAGCAAATGCAAATATCATCCAAGTATGCATATGCAAACGGCAATTCCCTAAACAGTCCATTGATGAATTGTTGGAAAGTTTGTGCTGAGTTGCGAAGTCCAAACGGCATTCGAAGGTATTCGAATAATCCAAAGGGGGTTATAACCGCTGTCTTTGGAACGTCCTGGTCGGCCATAGGAATTTGGTGGAATGCCCAGTTGATGTCAATTTTGGTGAACATCGTTTTACTCTTCATGTTTGCGTTGAAGTCCATTATGTTGGGGACTGGGTAGCGATCAGGAACTGTTATGGCATTTAAGGCCCTGTAGTCTCCAACAATTCGCCACTCTCCACTTGCTTTTTTTGTCATGTGGATAGGAGAGCTCCATGAACTTTTTGAGGGGCGACATACGCCCTCCTCAATGATGCGATGGAAGTACTCTCGTGCCGCTTTGAGTTTGTGGGGTAATAACCTCTGTGCTCTAGCATGGCAAGGCTGTCCTTTGGTTTCGATGTAATGAACCGTGTCGTGTTTGTACGTAGGATGCCTGCAAATTGAGGGTTGAGTGACTCCAGGATAGTCAGACAGGATCCGTAAGAGTTGTCCGTCGACTTTGGTACAGCTGGATATGTTTGTGTCCAATCTGTAAGCTAGCATTTTGCCATCCACACAATGTTTAGATTCACTATCGATCAATTTGCCATGTTTGAGGTCAATGATCAGGCCATAATGTGCAAGGAAATCTGCACCCAGGATCGGGTTTGGAACATCTGCAACCGTGAAGGACCACGTCATATTTTCACTGAGTCCGATGTCGACTTTGCTGGTCTCGAGTCCGTAAGCTGGAAGGTTTTGACCATTCACAGTACGGAGATAGTATTTCAGAGGGAGTACTTTTTGGGTTCTGTTAACTGGCAATATGCTCAGGTCTGCTCCCAAGTCAATTAAGTACCTTCTCCTGTTAGTCTTGTCCTTTATGAACAGGCGGCGTAAGTATTTTTCCGAGGGGTCTTCGGCCACATAGATGGCCCCTCGTTCTAGTTTGACGCCTCCTTGTTGAAGGATTTACCCCACCATCTGCATCTGTTGTTGCATTTAGTGGCCTCTGCGCCAAACCGATTGTGAAAAAAGCAACTTTTATCATCCCAATTTTGAGACTCGGTTTTGGGAGATGATGTTCTAAGGGGAGTTGAACTCTGACCCCTGTTACTGGAACTAGATCTGCGGTCTCTGGACTGGGACTGTCGTCCTCTGCTATTGCCACTGTTGTTATTGTTGCTTCTTGATTTAGATCTCTGTTGCCAGCTGCTATTGGGTTTCGTCGAGCCTTGGCTTTTGTTCCGTTTTACCTCCTCGGTCAACTGAGCTATTTGGGCTCAAAGTTGAGCGAGTTCTCCAGTCTCTGCAGATACTGCACTGACCACCGGCTTTGACCTGGTGTACTCGAGCGCATTATATGCTGATTTCGCAAGGAAGTCCAAATCCGCGGATGTATTGATTACCGTCGAACCAACGGCGGCTAGGCATTGCACAACACTTTGTGGAAGTTGTTTGCAAAATTGATTGCCTATGACAGAAGGGGCTACGATATTGTCCGCCTTCTGCCTTAACTTCGCCATGAAGATCGAGGGTTTGTTGTCCCCCATCTTCATACCACCCATCACATCATCAATAATTTTGTTCTTTGTCTTTCCAAAAACGTTCTTGATCTTCTTGACAAACCAGGCATATTTGTCATCTTCTGTCGAAGGGCATTCCATAATGTCCGGAATGTGGCGGATTATCTGCGGGGGCATGCCTCCACAGATGTGTGTATACCGCTGGTTCAGAGTTATATTTTCTGTCTTGAACCTGCCTTCCAATAGTGTCAACCATAATTCTACCTCGTTCGGCAGAAATTCCAGGATCTCTATCCTTCGTCTATAGAAGTTGGGGTTCTGTCCTGGCTGCAATTGCAGAAGTTGCAAAATCTGCGCCAAGACTTCGGGTGTCAGCTGTGGCTGACTACTACCTCCCTGCGATGGTTGTGGGTTTTCAGTTGGTGGTGGAACCATTGCTGTGTCTTTCTGGTGACAAGCGTATTCCACAGTACTACTTCCTTCCTTGCTGGTCGAAAATACTGACTCCTGTGTTTGTAGGACAGGTGTTTTTGGGTCAGAACTTTGGCTTAAAGTTTGACCACTTCTCAACATTTTGACTGCTAGTTCTTCTTTATTTATTGCAGTTCCCAGTTGTGCTAATTCTGGGTGTTGAGGGCCTTCTTCTATGTTTGCTAAATCCGTAGAGTGTCGAGTCGAAGTCGGGGGAGTTGGGGGATGAGTCCAACCTTCTTCCTCCAGGTCTACTGTCTTGTTTCTCTTTGTTTATATATTTTAAAGAGAGGGGTATAAGTTCCCACTTTAGCAGACTCTACCTCGACGACCAAAAAGGTGTCTTAGTCTGCAAAAAAATATTTTTTAATTTGCCGAGCAAGCGAGTATCTTGCCAGAGCACCGCGCCACTTTTTGTAATAGCGCCTAAGCGCCTAAGACACCTCACGACGTAGCCAAAAATCACGTCAGGGTCACCACTGTGGAATACCTTGTCGTGAGAGATATTCTCACCAGAAGGAAATTCAACAGAATTTAAGCGTGTTCAGCCACTTCGTACAAACGTACGGGTAAGCCAGAACCAGACTGAACACTGGCGATTTTAGAGCCAGTTCGGGCAGTTTTTATACGGCTTATTTGCACGCACACAAACACACGTACGTAAGGTAATACGTACGTCGGTGAGGGTGGCCAGGTCGCATCATCCCCTATCGTGATAAGAGATGGCTGGCCAGTTCGTGTACGGATCGTGACATTGTTCGGTGATGTCACGATTTGGTACTCGTACATTACCTGTATGTACTTGCAGGTAATTACGATCGAACGTATTTCGTGTTTGGTTTAACGTCGTACAGACGAATAAGTTGGCCTGCCCTTTGGGGCGGCGACTGTCGTCGAGGGGTCCGAGCCCCTTACCTCATACCGTTGAGTCCCCACAGTCATCTAAGCCGACTTTTTACTGTTTTCAAAAACAAAAGAAAAAAGGAAAAAAAAGCGATGGTGTAGCCTACTAAGCTGACTACAATTTCCTGCAGTTCAAAGCTGCAGGTTTTGCAAAAAAAAAAAAAAATTATTCGAGTGGGAGTTGCTGTAGAAGAGTTTTCGGGTGTTGAGAATTCTGGCGGTGACTGGTCTCGAATTAATAACTTTTTGGATCCAAGTGCGAGTACCGAACCATTGTACTAGTCAGAACATTTTTGAGAAACTTTTTTGAAACAAAAATGAAAATTTTAAAACTGTTATTAGGCAAAATTGAACGTTAATTAAAAAATTACAGAGTCAAAAATCAGAAATCAGCTAAACAGACTTTTTTTTAAGAGCGATGATCAACGATACTTGAGTTCTAAATGTGACTTAAGAAATTCTTGAGAATTTCTTGCGCAAATTGTACGAGAACGTTACTTACCTTCCGCGAAACTGTGAACTGTAGGTAAGTACCTACCAACTTTTACGACTCATACAGATGAACCTCTTCATTGATAATATTTCAAGTATTTCTTGCATTTGTTCCTTCGGATCAACGCCTACATAGTAAAGTAAATTGTATCCAAATCAGTCTCTCCTCTGTCACGAATTATAAAAGTTTGTTAGAAATATTTTTAATTTATTATATAGACGTATGCGTAGGTATAATTTATCATGTTTAACAAAATATAAATTAACCAAAAAAAAAAAAAGCATTCAAAAAACACACGCACAAAAACAGGTGTTTTGAATAAATTTGCATACTTAGGCGCAATCTACAAACGGAAGTTTTATTCGTTTTTGGAATTTTCATAAAATACTACGCTCATAACATTAGTTTTGCCTCCGGGGTGTGAATACGTCAACAAAAGTACGAAATAAAATTGATCCGGGCCTCTTTACACACACTTGGGACACGTAACTGAAAAGTCTATTGTTCGGGTAAGTGCTATAAAAATCGTTTGTGCGAATGGAATGAAATTTAATTTAATTTTGATAAATCGAATCAAAAGCCCAAAGATACAATTTTAAAAAATAGGGTAAAAAGCCATTGTTTGGCCTCTTCTATTCATCATATTGTCAATTAAATATTTCTACAGTGTCATTAACCATAACTTTACGATACAGGATAAGCAGAATGAATACCAAAACAAACGATTAGGCTAATCTTACGCAATTTACCTGTTTTAAATGCCAGAGGCTTACACCTCCGAATAGTGTACATATTTTTGTGAAAATATAGTTTCAATCGTTGTTAAAAACAATTAAGCAGCAAGTGTCCAATGATTTGAAAAAACAAGACAAAAAAGTGCGTAGTGTTCAGCAATAAATTATATCGCTGGAAGAAAGTACTTTTCACCAAAATATTAGGCCTATCGTTAAAAGTAACATACTTTGTTCGTGGAAATTTGTTTTTTTTTTTTCATTATTTGGTTGCAATTAGATAGTGCTTTGGCAATGTGAACAATCTTAAATAAGTGAAAAACAAGTCATAAAATGAAAAAAAAAAAAATTGTTTTTGTATAGATTGGGTACATTAATGTGCTTGTCTATTAACAACAAGAAAATTCCACGGTTGATTTTAAGTTTTTAAACAAAAATTTAAACGAAAGAATGTTTTTACTTCAGTTATGACGTAACTATAAATAGGTACACTTAAACAAAAATTAAGTACCAAAAAAGAAAAAGAAAAAACTGCGCAAAATAAAATGTAATATATAATTTCCTTCAAATACGACGTAGGCAACTTGCTGCTGAAAGTTTGTCCTTTTGGAAATTCATCGAAAATTACGCAATAATTAATAAGAATCAGATAGGTGAATATAAAATATAAAAAAAAAAAAAATTTGTATAGAAACGTATTTGTGAAGCGTCGAGTGACGTTAGTCGTAGGCCTATTCTACGACGAGTGTAAGGTGGAAAAGAAGACGAATATTGATAAGTAGGAAGGAATGTAATCACATTTTCAATGTAAGTACTGATCAGTAGGATTCGTAAGACAGCCGAGGGCTGCGTTAAAACGCAGAATTTACGGACAAGTCCTTATTGTAAGTTATTTATTAAATGAAGCGATTAACCATCTGTACTCAGGAGAGATGTCTTCAAAATTGAAAGGAAAAAATGTAAAAAAAAATTGTTGTTTCTAAAGTCACAACCATATTCTGCGTACGTCGCTTAAAATGTTGCAATCCTTCTGTGGCATCCTGAATCAGTTTTTTGATATCTCATTTTTAATGAGAGTTATGTCTGTGAGAAATAAAAGGTTACAAAAAAATTTTTCGCCAGTTTTTGTGATTATTTGATATTTAATTATTTCTTAACCAATAAGTTTTAAGTAGTTAAGCTACTTACCTACATAATTATTCACGTTGAATCAGTCGTCTGTAATAATTCGTCTCGAATAAATTTCATTTTTTGATGTTTTTCATTTGCTTTCAGATGAGCGGATGAGGGATATTTTTCTCCGATCGACCGACTGATGGGACTTGACTTTTTTGTTATTGTTTCTATATCATCATTATGACGAATGAAGCAAAACTAATGTTCATTAGACCGTAAAAGAATCAAAGTAAATCGAAAAGTGTTTAGCAAGATAAGAGAATTTCTCCCATTTTTTTTTTTTAATTTGAAGTTTAATATTGTAAATCAATTGTCAAATTTATTTTCTCGTAAGAAAGCTAGGCTCAGAAAAATTTAATAATTATTCATAAATATAATAGGTACTTGCTTAGTACCTAATAAACATAGAAATTTATATTTATCCAAGATTTGTGGCCATATTCAATAAATGTCATTGTATGCGGACCATACTTTCATACGAAATCCACAATTACTATTATTTTTCAGTTACAAGGACCCAATGAACCAAAGTGAATTAATACACGTATTTAGGTATGTTTGATGACTAAATAACTGTACACATGTAAAACTGTAATTGTAAAGTCAGTAGCGAATTCTGGGGGAAATGGAGAAATTCCCACTAACCCAAATTCTATATAAATAAAAAAATAAAAAAATAAAAGAATGACACAGTATCTAAATAAAAACCGTCTTTGTTTGAAGAACAAAAAATAAGTAATACTGAAGTCAGCTCCTCAAAATTATTGACATTTCCTCCCCGCTCAAAAGTAATGCTCTGGATTCGCCACTGAGTAAAGTAGTTCCTTCTATTCTTCTCTTCGAAAAACAGACATTGTTTTTAAGTGCCATAAATAAGAGCAAATAATACAATTTTGAAGGTGATAAATAGTGGGTACATATTTATGTGAATATTAATTGAACAAATGTGACGTAAAGTTTTTAAAAACTTAGAGGAAACCTATGAAAACGGAATATTTACATCAGTACCTACCTATTAACAAATTGTTCATAGGTACTTCAACTTTCAAATTCTTTCAAACAAAAAATTTATTAAAATTTAAAAAAATATATATATTTTTTACATTTTAAAGACAAATTCAGTCTCACTACTGGAAATTTCTTTCAGTACTATGCTTCAGGAATTATTAGACAAAAATGCAACTTCGTTAGTCAAAAAAAAAAAAAAAAAAAATCTATCAACAGGAAAATGTGCTCTCAGCTTCTTCAGAACGTTGATAAAACCAAATCCTTATTTTGTCTTTTTTCCAGACAATCAATGGCGTAGATAAGGGGTGATCCTGGAGGTTACAACCTTCACTTAATCCTTCCCAAAAAAAGCTTAACATCTGAAAATAGTGTCCGTCAGTGGAGTTTACGGTCTGGCGGTGGAAAGGAGGTAAAAGAGACAATAGAGAAGATGTGGATCTCCCTTACGATGGAGCTACTTGCACCCCTGCAGTCAATGGTTGAGAAAATTTTCTATTTATTAAAATACTTTCCTTCGTTAACGAGTTGGTCTGACGTTGAAATACGTGGCAGAAGTAGATTTCATGCGCTCTGCAAAGGTGAATGTTGTGGGGGAAAAAACATTTCGTTTATATTTTAATACTTATTCTCATAAATGCATCAGCTCTGTAGCATATTACTGTAATGAATTGCCAATCATTTTGACCTTTTTCAAAAACAATTTTCGCTCGTTAGAAAATTACATTTCACGCAGGTAGGCTACAGTTTGCGAAGTAAAATAATTCAGATGTTGGGAGTTTTAGATGATTGAACTTTTTTTCTATTCAATTATACAATTAAGCTGTATTAAATTGAATCGAATTTGTCTGTACGAGCAGACCAAAGTACTAACTTTAATTATGTACTTTCGTTAAACAGGTAGGTGGGCATAGTGTTTAAAAAAAATTTATCTGAGCAATGCAATGTAGGATTCGTGAAATACTGAATAATTGTAAACGTATTTAAATTTTAAATTTCTTAATTACTATATTTCTATCCAAAAGTTTTTTTTTTGTTTTTTTTTTGTTACAGGTAAGTATCCGGGTAAGCGGCCTAATAAAATAATAAAAATATCGAGGTCAGTGTGATTAGTCTGCAGTGTTAATAAGTGAACTTTCATGTAGGTAAATAATCGAGGAAACATAATTCGTAATATTTGAGACGGTCGTGTTGTGACGGTCAGGGTATCTCTCGTATTAAAATTTTTGAAATTACGATCGAATCTTTCTTTTATCAAACAGTCCTAATATTCCTAATAGATTAATTTTTTTTTTTTT
Organism: Ericerus pela; assembly: GCA_011428145.1. Lineage (NCBI taxonomy): Eukaryota > Metazoa > Arthropoda > Insecta > Hemiptera > Coccidae > Ericerus > Ericerus pela. Next base: position 637,665 of record WOFM01000095.1, read on the forward strand.
TGTAATGAGAAAAAAAAATACAGAAGAAAAATACTAAAAAATGGGTTTTTCTACTGAAATATTAATAATTATAATCTGCACCTGGAATTAGGGCGTGTGAAGAGGGGCTTTAAACATTCCTTTCGCAAAATGCTGAGAAATATTTCCTTTCCGAGCTATAGCCCTACGAAATGGAGGGGAAATCAGGTGTGGACCATCTGCACTTCTAGCTCATCACATCTTGAAACTAATGGGTCAGTTGCCTTCGGAGATATTAATTCGCGTCGAGTCCTATTGCCCAAGTATCCTTCTTTCTTTCTCTTCTCCATTATCCACTTCTCTTCTTTATACTTTCATCCGAATTGAAACTTTGAATCGAGTATTCTAGTTTCATATTACTTAAAAAAAATAGTTTCGGGTGTTTGAAAAGGGTGTATTCGAAAAAGATCAAAAAAAAAAATTTATCCTTAAAATATTGTATAACGACTTTATTTTTTGGATCGATGGGAGGGGGTTGTTTAAACATGCCATAACAACCCTTAAGTACGTTACTGTGACATGTACTTTCGTGTAAATTTTTTCATCTTATCACTTAAATGGTTCATTCTGTTTAATTTATGCTCGCTGCATGTAGGTACGTTGACTACGAAGCAGCTAGGCAAAGCTCAGCTCAGCTCAGCACAGCTCAGCATAGCTCAGCTCATATCGTGCATGTACCTGATGTGGATTCATTTTGTATTCGTAATTTATTGTTTCTGCAGTCTGCGCGCATATAATACACTATCTTGTGAAATAGACTGCATGCATCGTCATCCTACAACAAAAAATTATTCGTGGTAACGAGACTCGTGGCTGTGCAGCTCTCGTAGAATATGGATATAATTATCTAACCGATAGTAAGCTCACTCTCCTCGATTGATTTAGTCATCTTAGTCATTAGCGACATGGTGTAAAGCCGACGAAGAACAAACATCTGGCGGTGGCTATCCAGGTCAGTGCCAACTGCCAAGTATATGGGGACACGCTTTGTAAGTGTACCCGAGCAAATTATTATGCACGTACGTTGATTGTCCCCATTGGATATGCTTCATTATTGGATTGTGCCACCCCCAGATTACCGTACTTACCGCACTTTCTAACGTATATATCATTTCAAATTCGCAGAAAATGATCAAAACCCTTCAACAGGGAGGCTATTTTCGGTGATAAACCTCAAAATTAGTAGGAATCCCACTTTGTCCAAATTCCTTGCAGACCCTTGGGTACTCGCAGTTAGATTCTACCAACAAGCACATGATTATACCAGAGGCACAATATGCTACGTTTTACACAGCATTTTGTGAGGCCAGACACCTCTCTACCAGAAACCCATCCCAACCCATGGAAAAGCGTTGTCCTGTGGTATAGGACAGGCTTCGAATTTTTGGTTGTGATTATCTTATAACAAGAGACAGCTACATGTTCGACTTAAACAAAATATTAGAAGAAACTTTAAGAAATAAAACAAGTAGGAACGAGAAGATTGAGCCTGTGGGGACAATACTCGTATGAGGTAATAGGGGCTCACACCCCTCGATGGCAGTCGCCGCCCAAAGGCTGGCAATAATCATCTTTATGACGTTAAACAAATACACACTGGTGTGTTTGTATGTTCGTACCTGTATGTACGTACAGGTAAGATACTTTGCACGGGCCAAGATCAATTACCAGATAACGATCTCGGTGATGTCATGGCCCGGTACCAAACGCGCTGCGTCATTTCTTATCACCTCGACAGAGGCAAGAAACGACGTAACGCATGACATAATTACGTACATGTACTTATGCATGTGTGTCTGTGTGCGTGTACCAAATCCTATATATAAACTCTCAGAATCGGCTCAAAAATCGCCAGTGTTCGCCGAGGATTTGGCTCTCCCATACTTAATCGTATGAAGTGGCAGAACACGCAAAATACTGTTGAAGACCTTCTAGTGTGAATATCTCTCACAATAAGGTATTCCACAGCGCCCTTGGAAGCCGAGAAAATTGAAGACGAAGATAAAATCGTGGACCAGATTGGCTTAATTTAATGTTATTGTAAAGACAATCACCCAATCAAGAGTGTTCATTTACACGAATTCACTATTTTTTATCCTCGTCATTAGTTGTTTTTAGAGAAAAGATTACTGATAACATTGAATTAAACCTATTTGATTTATGTTCGCATCTTCGTATTCAATTGTCTCAGTTTCTAATGGTTCGAACTTCTTGTTCTGAAGCACATTATAAGCTTTTATTCTACTCACTACTACGATTTTAAAATATACCAATACTGTAGCCAACCTTTCGCAACAAAATAATGTTTATTTCGCAAGAAGGGAAAGCCAAAAAAATAAAATAAAAGATTAACTTTTAAAAATCCGTTTTTAACCTAAATTAATTTTATACAAAAGTGGCCATCTGTTAAAATAAAAAAATTAGGACCGAAAATTCGTGTGAGATAGCATATCACCTAAACATTTCGAGGATTCAATGGAGTGGGAATAGTGACTTCGCTGAAACGGACCGAATTGTGTCTCTAGTATAATTCATATGCTCGTTAGATTCTGCTCCAGAGATTCTCAGATGGTGTAGATAAATAGTCGTTCCACAAAAGGCGACGAAAACCATACTAAGTGCTTACCTAACACTTGGAGAGATTATTAATTTATAGCGCAGAATTTTCAAAGGGTGTGTTTCAACGTTGTAACTCTGTACGTAATGATATTGTCAGCCTGTTCTCAATAACCTCGTTCGAAGTATACGAATTTACAAAAGATTACCTACTCTATCCTACGCTGTTAAGCCAAAAGCTACAGAAAAGTGTAAAAAGTATTAAGTAGATACCTACCTACCTAAATTAACCCTTTAATAGGAAAAAAAAAAAAAAAAAAAAAACTAAAAAAAGTGGCAGTTTTGAGAAAATTCGAAAATAATAAAGAGATAAAAAATAAGAAGACGCGTCCAAACTATTTTATGTAAATAATCGTTTAGTGTAAAATAAATTAGGGAATGGAAAAATTCGAAACGAAATGTTGATTTATGAAACACTGATAGAACGGTTAGAATTCGAGTCAAAGAAAAAGAACGTATCTGTAGAAAGGGAAGGAAAATAAGAAGGACAACTTGTGTTATCAACAAATCTGTAAAACCAACAACAAATTTTGGGTACTATTTGACTTTTGCCTCTATTTACTACTTTTTCTTTCACTTTTTTCTTCTCTGGTTTTTGAAGGAAAAAAAAACGTGAAAAAAGTGAAACGAATATTCCGAGCACGTAAACAAAATACTTGGGTAGGTACCTATACAGGTATCTTGGATTCTAAAACTTTGTGTAAAAATACGATTCACAAAGAGATCGCGTTGAGGAAAAAGAGAAAAAGTCCTTAAAATTGAACGAATAATAGAATTAGATTATTTTTGAAAAGACAGAAAGTACCTACAGGTGTATGTATGTATGTGTGTATGCGAGTGCGCGTGCGTGCGTACGTACGTACGTGCGTGCGTGCGTATGACTTTACGGCTCAATCTAATTTTACAAGATTTTAATTAATTCAATAGACAATCTATTACTTTTAATAGGTACTTGACGAAATAAAATTTATGTCCTTGAATTTCCACAGAGATTAAAAATAAATTTTTTTCTCCCCTTATTATGGAGGAGGGAAGTTTTGGAAATTTTCTCTGTTCTGCTTATTCGTCTGAGAGACATTAAACTTCAGGTCTATAAATTAAGTTAACGAAGTTTGTCTTTTTAGGCCTGAAATGAATGACAAGTGGACGACCACAGAAAATTTTCGACTGCAAGAAAACGAACGAATGTTTTTCTTCTTTTCTAGAGGGGATGGAGGAGGAATAGGATGTTAAAAACCGTAGCACCCTGTGAAGAACTATTCCCAGTGATGTTAATTATTAAAAATTAATCGATTATTTTGATTAATGGATTATTTTCAAATGCGATGTGAATATTGGCGAAAAATCAATTAAAATTGACGATGATGACGTTTTTGAATTTTTAGATCTCCATTTTTTTCAAATTGATTTTTTTCTCCCGATTATTATTTGAATTATTGATATTCGAAAAACGATTTTAGAGCTGATTATTTTTTTCGATTTTTTTTTTTTTTTCTTCAAAATTTTGATAATTGATACGATTAATTGGAGAGAAATAATCGATTAAAAAATCGTTTAAATCGATTAGTAATCAACATGACCGAGTCTATTCTTGATACGAACCTATACATACTTACCAGCAGTTGGAGAGTAAATTGTTGCAAATATCAGAAAAGATCTTGTCGAAGATACAAAAATGTGCGATCGTATTTTATTTTACGCATGTGTAGTTGTCGGTACGTTGGTAGATTTCTGGATCAGAATTTACAGATTTCCTCGTAGGGAAGTTATGGAATTTCACGACAGGTGGCTTAAATTTTTCCTCAAATCAACGTAAGTAAATGTTAAAAATGCACGTTTGATCCGTTGGGCGGTACTGAAGTGATAACGTTACCAACAAGCGTTCACTCATTGGTAGGCTACAATATATTATTATAAATATTTTCATTTGTGTATTTTACCGAAATTAAAAAAGAAGAAAGTCTTAACAAACAGTGAAGAGCAGATGACGTGCGTGCGTGCGTGCGTGCGTATGGTACTCGTATGTTGACTCAAATTACTCTGAAATACGGCGTGGCAGTCGGGGTGTGCTGTGCCTAAGTACAAAACACTCGAACACCGATTCGACGAACCTATATGTAGGTATGTGTAATGTGTATGTGTACATGTGTATGCGTATGCGTGTGCGTACACTCGCCATAGGTATCGACGTATCGCGAATGACGATCCATGTTCATTGTTTAGCGACCTTTTAATAACACGATAACAGAATTTATTATTAACGTGTAGCGAGCGAATACATTTTTAATCGGCCTATTTGCTGTCTCGATAGAGTGTGTTGTTTTTTGTTCGGCCAGACGAATCTCTCGCAGCCGTAAGAAAAAACAGTTATACGGATGACTGGATTCCCCCAGCAGCAGGGAACGAATTAATATCCCGAAACGTGTATTTTTTTTTCTCTTCCTTCTATCTCTTATTATCTCTTACAGTATACATTTTGCAACTTGCAGGTCCTCTATAATATTTACAACAGGTAATGGTCGTCAAGTTTAGTCAAGTTCAAGGGAATCTTGTTTAGTTATCGGTTTCCATTTTATGCCCCCACCCTCACCCCTTCCATCGCGTACGCCGCAAATTTTAGACCAGATTCCAATTGTTTAACTTTGTCGAGGAATACCTACGTCGTTCTTTTTTTTTTTGTCTGTGTTATTCGAATTTTTTTCCTTAGTCTTAATTTTTTGTTCCTTCTTCACTCGTCGACACTGATAATGTTTTCACGATCTCCATTCTTATTGGTTCGTATCGTTTTTTCATTAGACAAAAATTTTTCATTTTATAACCAATTTGCGATTTATTTTTGAAAATTTCGGATGCGCTTCCAGTGTTAGGTGCGTAGAAAGGTGTTGGTGCGTGTATTCGTGAAGTTGCCTTTTCGATATTAGGACGAAATTTTCGGTTCTTTTTCTCGTTTTATGAGAGTGTTTTTCGTAATAATTTTCATAAAATTTGGAAGCCTGTTTGAAGGTATACGTACAACGATATCGATCAGCGTTAAACATCGTTCATTCAGAATTGGTAGGTATCTACCCTATAATAATAAAATATAAATAAAATAATCGCGGGTTGTTTTGTGAAAAGTTTCTAAAAAAGTTTCAGGTAGGATCTAAATGTGAATTTTTGAACTGTCTTATTTTTAGAACTCATCTTACTTTTTCCTCTTTTTTTTTGTTGTTTTTGTTGTTTTTGTTGTTTTTGTTGTTTTTGTTGTTTTTTCAAGGAGTACAATATTTGTGCGTAATTCTTTTTAATGAAGCCAACGGCATATAGAAAAAGCTAAGAGTTTCATAAATTGTTGCAAACCAGTTTTTTAGGGTTAATTAGGTACTTTCTGGAGCACAAAGTAGGTTTCATTTTTCTATAACGTAAAATAGAATGCTTTTTAATAATTTTCTCGGAAAATTAAAATTGACAAAAAGTTTACGTTTTTGTTATTCGTTCAATTTTATAAAACTAATTGTCAACTAAAACAATCAATCAGTCGTAGTTACTTTGAAATACCTATGCGGTGGAAAACAAATGTTTTAGTCAATTATCGCACTTCATACATTGGAATTTGTTTTCGAAGTGTTGTTTGCCTTTAATTTTTCGGTAAGCTTTGGTACATTACCTACCATATTATGCTGATGCTCTACAAATTCTGCTCTCGCAGCTACAAGTATCGAATGTTATTTGAAGTCAGCATGACTTTTATAAGATGGCGTTACAGCAGTGATTACATTCGCTTCTCGATACCCTTTCACATTGCCCAAACTTGAGCGCACACAGGTAAGGGTTGAACAAAATATACCCCGTTATTGTCGCAGGAATAAGGTTGGTTCTTACGGATTAAAATATAGATAATTCATTCCTATTTAAGTTCATAATACTTGCATTCGGACTTCATTAAAATAACATCGTACTGGTCTCACAATTAGTATGGGTGAACAGGCCTCATCTTGAGAACCAAAGTATATTTTTTATTTTAATCCCTTTACTTAAATTAATTTTTTTACCAGTTAAAGGTGGGTAAACTACTTAAAAGAGTTGGTAGGTCGGAACATTCAAAATTGACATCCGCCATCCACCTTCGGAGCACTCCTAATTCATCTTTCTCCAACATTTTTGCTCTCCATAACGTTTACAGATTTTTTCACGTTGTTTCACATGAAACTGGGTTTTTCAATCACTTAACTGGTCTGGAGGGAGGGTAGTCGAGTAGATGAAATTTGAGTTCACGCACGAGCCCCAAGGTGCCTTCTGAAACAAACGGACTGGGGAAAGAGGTGGATAAATTGTAAAAAAATATGCAGTTTCAAATCATTCGAAAAGAAAATTCTAGTCTAATTTCAGAAGGTCTCAGTTTCGTGACGAAAGCCATGTTTAGGGTTTGGATGTGTAATTCGATTCTTTCAGTATTGATGAAATACCACCACGATTGAAATAATTTTATCATCGATATTTTCGATCATTGAGAAGAGAAATACGCTGGGAGACTGCTGTGACAGTCTCAAATTTCTTAGCCATTTTGACTTTTACTTCCATTGCAAATGAATCCTGACAAAATAGAATAAATTAATTTTCTTGATACGTAAGTACTAAGATAAGATTTCTGCATTGGTCCTCCGGATGAGTTGAAACATAAGAAAATAAACTGTGCTTTTACTCGTATTTGATGGCCTATGGCAACAATAAGGAGGATTGAGGTGACAATGTCAATGCGCTCAATCTGTATTACAGGGACACGTCTCAAGTCACGATTTTAGGTAATTTTGTTACACTCTGCTTCTTGTTTATAAGTAAGGAGTAGTAGAAAAAATCAACTGGATCGTCGAATAGAAAGGTCCTTATTCTTGAAAGACGTAATAATTTTTTTTCACTTTTACTTCGTATAGAGTAGTGGAGAGGGGGAGCATTAACCTTTGTTTTTAGCGTTTCCAGACGTTGTCACGTCGACTATTCAACCGTATGGGTATATCAGTGATGTCAGTGGAGCATAGCCTGCCAATTCTTTGTTCAACCCCTTCTTGGTGCGTGTAAAAATATATTATCAAGAATAGACTGTTTTCGTGAGCTTGTTTCTTTCTGCAGGTGTGAGTGTGTAGGTATAGACTGCATAACTGTACCTAGCCTACACTCGAAGGCTTTAGCCCTCGATAACATTTTTAGCATTAGCGAAGCATCTTTTAATGGACTACAGCTCGCCGAAAATTGGACATGTGTCCTCGCATCTGCCAACAAAATCCAATTGAATAAAATTTTTATGTTAGCGGGTTTTCAAAAGAAAAAACCAACAAAAAAATCCTTTCTAGCTTAAATTCAAACACTGATAGCTGAAAGGGAAGAAAAAATAAGGTTAACAAAATGAAATATGCACAATTTTTCCCTCGGGCGTGAACAAAAGAAAAAAGAAATTAAAAAATAGAAAAATGTTCGGACGTTCTTTCATAGACTTTGATTAAAAAAAAAAATATTTATCTTCTGTTTCCACTAGCGAACAGTTTGCTATTTTTCTTATCTGAACCGTAGTTGAACGCATTTGCAGGATTGCAAATGTTTATCCACGTAGGTGCCATTATGCCGAATAAATGAAAGCTAAAAAAAATGTATAGAATTTAAAACGCCCAAAATATTCACATTCTCAATATTTCTTAATACTTCGCTAATGCTATCGATATGACGTTCACGCCTGTCCAGTATAATGTGTAGGTAACAAGAATTCATTTCATATCTCTATTTCTTTATTTCGGTCTCTCTTCGATGACATAATTAACAAATCTCTTCGCTAATTAAACAGAGGGGAGGGGGAATATATAATGATTCGTTAAGACTCGCCTACCACGTACTGCTCTGCTGACTAAAATAAGAAACTGTTGTAGCGTATTTTTGTTTCTCAAACTTTATGATACACGTTCTCATTTCTAAAAAAGGCTTAAGTACAATTATTTTTATTTTTTAAATTAAATTTTTAATTTGGTTCTTCTTAGTCTACGCAGATAAGTGAAAAGCAACTCATAGTTGTCGAAATTCGAGGACCAGGTACCGATAATTTGTCTCGACAACGAGTAAATAAATAAATAAATAAATAAATACCTAAATAAGTTTTTCAACGCACTATGAAAACGTAGGAGGGTACGTTAAATGTTTGGACATTACTCCTCTACAACCGTGCGAAAGAGTGAAAACAATTATTCCAACATTACATATTGACGAGTTTCTTATCAAAATTTAGAGAAGATGATGAAACATATATTTTTTGCTTCCGTTTTGGATTTTATCCAATATTTCAGTGACGTTCAAGATGATCTTACCTACGAATAGCTACGATTTTATATTAATTTATTTCCTTATAAAATACGGAATACCTGCAGGTATTCGATGCCTCAATTGACGCATTCGTATAGTTTTGTTTTTTGTATCCCCTCATGCCGCGTGACTCGAATAGACCTTTGACTTTTACACGTCAGCCAGGCCTTTTGCTGCGCAGAGTATCTGGCGACCAAACTGAACTCGTTATTATAAGCTTTGATTCTACCCACTAGTGCGATTTTAAAATATACCAATACTGCAGCCAATCTTCCGCTACGAAATAATATTTATTTATGACCAAGCTAAAGCGAAACAAATAAATAAAAGCTTATCTTCTAAAAATTCGTTTTTAACCCACACTCATTTTCTCATAACAGTAAGCACAAACCTCTGAAAGGAAATTCTTAAAACTGAAAATATTCGGAATAACAAATAACCAATTGCCTATGCCAATTTCATCGATATTCATCGTTAATTATAAAATTGACTGAAAATTAACCATTTATTTCTTTATATTTACTTTTATCCGGTTAGGAAAATATAAGTTTGAGGAAATCGAATCTTTCCTTGGGAGAAAAAGAAAACTACTGCAGATGTCAGTAAAACACAAAATTTAAAAAAATACCTACAAATTAGGCACAATTTTTATGAGATAAAAATCATAATATTTGCTCGTACCTATCTATTTCTTTTTCTATGTGTAACCATATGCTAAAACCAAACATTTGACCTCATGCAGAGCTTTCCCAGTATTTCTGACGCATTCCATAAAAACTTTGCTGACAAAATAATGTGAAAGATCAAAGAATAATTTGTTGTCCTAATTCCTATTTTTCAACGAAGAATTCAATTTTTTCGAACAGTTTCGTTTGTTTTTGGCATTTTTGGAAAAGATTTTCACATTTTTCCTACATCTTCGGAACCTAAAACTGAAAAAAACTCTGCTTCCTATTGGCATTTTACATTTGTTGCTAAATCTTTATCCACTGCCTATTTAATATTTTATTTTGCAGACGACTGATTCGCTGTACCACAATGGTCGTGTTGACGGACGAAATAATACGCATAGATGAAAATGCAGTTCGCAAACTGTTCGTCGAATACGGAATGAAGCCGGAAGAAGTGCGCAGAGATGTGGCCATAATTAAGCAGTGGATGCTCAAACAAACTCATCTGCCCAGAATTCCACCCTCAAAGGACGGTTCGTAAAACCCTCGCTTGAATTATATTCGCTCAAGATAAGCGTGCAAAATATTTTTCACATCCTGCGTCATGTTACACAGCTACATCTCAGAAGCGTTAGCAGCTAAATATGAATTGATTTTGAACGATTTTCCCTTCTTCAGCTGGTCCATAACCTTTGTTTTCATTCGTTGAAGAGGTGTGTGAATGGAATATACCTACGTACTATGATTGACGAATCGAGTGCGATATTAATCAATACTGTTGTAATCTACACAATAGCCTATTCACCCTTTTAGTAATAAAGGTAGATACCTATGTAGGTAGCTGCTCTCACGCATTTATGATGACTGCGCACACAAATGCGCAATATGTATGCTAGCAAAAGTAATAAAGTCGAATATGAGGCTACACAAAATCACCATCATTGAACTACAATAATCGGATGGGCAGTTTCATTTTCAATCTGATTTCCGTTCGACGCCTTCGGCCAAGCATAATTATAATATATTTATTTGAAAATTTTAAACACTCGCATCCTTTTTCCTTTTCCGTAAATCCGCGGGGGTATGCAATTTGCATTACTTCCGCACTCTCCCTTTTCCACCGTCATTCGGCCATATTTTCATGCTCCGAACATTGCTCTCCATTCGTCACAGCGACAGGCGTATTTTTTTGTAACCGAGATGAGCGATCCTCCTATGTCACCGGGTCAGTTTATGCGTGGATATCATGAAAATCGTAAATGTTCAATGTTAATTTTCTGTTTTCGATTCTTTTTTTTTCTTTTATGGAACCCATTAAGCTACATGTCAAAATGAAAAAGTAAAAAAAACAAAATTAAATTGCTAAAAAAAAATGGGAAAAAATTGCACAAAAATCAACAGCACTTTAGGAATTTGAACTGCTCACCTTCTAAGGCAATCATTTAGTCGTAGGATTACAACTACAGTTGAAAAATTGCGAGTACTTTTAATATTCATGTATGTTAGCCTGTGATTATAGTCAAAGAAAAGAGATGTGGCAACAGGGTTTTACTCATCTCAGTTACAAAAAAGAATTACTCCAGCAACAGCGCGAGGTGGTGCATTATGGTGTCCCTTCGTGCCTAATATGAATTTTTCCAAAAACCTGCTTTTCCCCCTTTTCCCCCTTTTTTTAAGATTGCTAGTACAGTGGACCATGCAACTGTTTTCTATACGTTTTTTCCCTGCTTTACTCTTCTTACAAGACAGCGACATTTTTCTTTTTAAAGAATATTCTGTTCATCATACATGATGCCAACAGTTTCATTTTTTCATAAACTCTAAAGAAACACACAGTTATGTGTTTATTTTGTATTTGTTTTTACATGTAATTGCTTTTCATAATAGAAATGTTTTTTTTTTTTTTTTTTTTTTTAATATGAAGTGTTGATTAATTTGCAATGGGAAAATTTTGGGAACAATGGCATAATCTTGAACTTAAAAAATATAGATGCGAGCTCTTTTCCTCAGACATGAGGCTAAGCTCGATTGCATGTTTAAAGATGAGTCCAACACGACACTTTGCCTGACTATATTTTAGGATAATTTCAAATTTATTAACTTTATCTGGCGATGGAGAAACTTAGATGTTAACCATGAAAATGATCTACCCTTTTTGTTCTCAGTATGTCTTTGTCACTGCTTACTTTTAGGGATTATGTTCATCCCAGTTCGTATATCACGCATTAAATGGCAGATATTGCTAATAACTACATTTTTACGCAATGTAAATTTCTTAATTCAAGTATTATTTTGATCGCCATTTGTTTGTGAATACTCAATTAATTCTGGTGTTTGACCAGTCAACACTTCATGAAATTACCTCAAGTTTTAAATTCTGAAATGAATAATGTAAATTCTGGTTAAAAAAAAAATAAGGTCCAATTTTTGATACTTGCTGCGATCACAAAAATAATTTATAATTATAAATTCGAAATTCATGCTAAAACTGATGGAGTCACATTGCGCGACTGTTTTCTATTTAAAAAAAATAAATAAAAATAGGGGTGCTCCAAGTAAATGGATCACCGGGTATATTTTGCGAGGGAAGAGGGAACGAGAGGGAGAAGAAAAAAATAAGTGAGGAATTTAACAAGAGAGGGAGAGGAATGAGAGAAACAGGAGGAGAGAGCGGAGCAACTTTTGCTTCTTCATAATCAATAATAATATCAAAAATTTTTAAATCAGTTTAATTTCATTTCACACTGGGTTATAATTAAATAATTAAGTGTACTTAATATGTTGTATGACATCAAGAGGACGAAAAAAAAAAGAAGAAAAAAACAATAATTACGCCACGGAAAAAACTGAGGGGTCAAAAAATTGGGGAAGCGCTGGAGGAGTAAAAATCGAATGGTGAAAAATTGTGGGGGGCAAAAAATTTTTTGCACTTTCTCAGGCACCCATAAGTTAGTAAGTCTGCGAAAGATAGTGCGGATAGCTTACAATTATTAGATGCAAGTATTTTAGTAGGTGTTGTACATGAAGGGGCTGGCTACACTCAAAAACATGGACCTATGGAAGGTAGCACCACTTGGAGCGAGTAGCCAGTTTATTTATATGTATAAGTTAGTCATCTATCTTTTTAGTGCTCAGAGACTTTAAAATATCTACAGGTCGACCAAGTCCCCCAACGCAGCCGGCAAACAGGGACCACTGACGTCATCGGTTCCATGAGGATTATATGTGTGTGAATACGAATATAAATTAATTATGTATAAAATATTCGCGTGTCACGCGGATAGTATTTTCGTGTTTAACGAATTTGGCTGAGCTGTATGGATTTTAAAGACTTGGCCTAGTACCCACCCTCTTATCAACGGTAGCTATAATTATATTAATCAAAATAATGCGTCAATTTATGCATTTTCAAATTGTTTTCTGGTAGAAATAGGGACGACCAACGATATAGTTGTAAGATGACATTTTGGGGCCGGGGGACGTTTACATTTGAATTGCATCAATTGGTGGTTGGCCCAGCTTCATGCTCACCTTATCACATTTATGTGCAGAAGAAACAGACTACTGGATTGAAAACTTACTCCGGCTGACGAAAAATAGCGTAGACAAAGTGAAAATTGCCATCGACTCGTACTACAAAGGGAAGCGTAATTTTTGTGACCTGTTCAGCATTCCAGACTTTGGACGTTACGTTCACTCCGACTTATTTAACAACGTGTAAGCGAAAAACTAATCATAAGCTACGAATAACTCGAGTGAAAAATTTCTTCATTACCGTACCTACCTACCTACCAGGTACGACTAAGCATTACTGTATTTTCCTTCCATCCAGATACATGATGTTATTACCGAATCTGACTCCAGATGGAGTGAAAATTATGTTGTACGGTGTTACCAGCCACGATTCATCGCTGTTCCAGCCGAAAGACTTTTTTCGACGTATGGCCATGATTTTAGATTTGCAGCTGAGAAGCGGCGTCGATTTTACCGGATTGTACGTCATCATCTATGCCAAATACGGTACACTTGGACACCTCACCCAATTCGATCTCTTGTACCTCAAAAAAGTTTTCAAAATAGCTCGCGTATGTTGACTTATATCTGCCAGCCTACTAACTCGGTCGAAATGCCATAGGTACTTACCTACCTGCCAATATTAGCCAACGCCTGTACGTAACGAAGATTTCGAATATTTTCAGAGAGCCTATCCGATCCGGCTGAAGCACACCCACATCGTCTACCCTCCGTTTTTCATCGAGACAGCCATCAAGATTATGCGACCTTTCCTGTCGAAAAAAGTCATGTCCAGAGTAAGTTAGCCAACCTGTTCGTTGTAGGTATCGTGTAAGTGGTTGGCATTTATTGTAGAGGACCGACGTGAAGTTATCAGATACGTGAACTGGAAAATGGCGCCGTTCTTTTGGCAAGAATTTCGTTTGAGAACATTTCTTACTTACTGCGTGCGATAAGGATGCACTTTGGGGTGATTTGCCACCAAGAGAATACTTAATGAGGCGTTGTGTGGTCACAAATGTCGCATCTCCATTCTCTGCCTAATAGATACCTGCACGATGTCGTCAAGTGGGGCCAACGATTTTCTTAATTTTGCTTCGCAGGAAAATTTTCCCAAAAAAACGCATTCTCAACGTCGACTGTTTCCCAAAAAATGTTTTCTCAAAACGATATTTCCAAATTGTAACTTTCGATTTTGGCTCAATTTTCATCGTAGTGGTTGGTGAGGTGAGGTGGGTTGTTTTTATTTTATATTTTTAAATAAATAAAACCTAAAAAAATGAATTTCGGTGCACCTTTTAATTAACAATGATAAGGTACAAAAGCATCCCAATTTGGACACATTTTTGGAAGCGAGTTGTTAAAAGAAGAAGGAGATGCTGAAGTGGTGACGCGTTCGATACAACCTGAACAAACGATCAGAAAAGGGCAAGCGCTATTACATGAAAACAACTAAGGGCTAGTTTTATAATGGAAGTTTAAACTCTGGTTCAACTGAACCTTGATCCATGGTTCAAAGTTGGTTTGGTTTTACAGTTATACTCATTAACTGCGGTTCAACTAAATCGATGTTTTCTTCAACGTTTTCCATGTTTCACGAAGAATTAATATTTCATTGGGGGAAATTTAAATTGTGACATTGCCACGCAAAAGAAAATAAATAAGTGACTGAGAAAATGGTAATATTTTAACCATATATGAGAATTAGATAGTGTTGATCAATAAAAAAATGTCGCGATAAACCAGCCAATGAAAAACTTGAACCATTAGTTCACTCACGAAAATTCACCAGTAAAGTAGAATTGGGGTTCACGATGGTAGGGACTATAAAATACAGGCTAACCAAACCAGCCATTTTGTTCCTAAGTCAATTTGAAGAAAAATTTGTCTAAGATGTGTAAATTTGGCACAAAACATATCTGCTGCAGAAATATTTATAAAAAAGGCAACTTGACGTTCCACTTTTCTTCCAACGAAGAATGACAAATTTTCATCTAAAAATAATTTCGCAATTTTTTGCAAAACTGGTATTTGTTAAACTAAGCCTTTTCTCGATCATAAATTGTGTTCTCGAAACAAGGGAGACCCATGAACCATAAAAACAGAAAAGTAACAAAACGGCAGGTTTGGTATGCGTGTGTTTTATATTTGTCTTAAGGATGGTTGAATTTGGTTTAACGGATTGTAAATTTCAGTTTTGAACTATGGTGGTAAAACGGATCCTGAATGTACAAATTTTTCATACTGTCTCAAAATATGTCCCTACAGTGAATATTATGATGAAAATGACGATGTAATAACAGGTCTCAAACTGCTTGGTCATAATGTCTAATTAAAATGGCCGGGAGACATTTTTTCCAAAACACAAGTTCCAAAATTTTTTTTCAAAACAACAATTTATTCCAAAAAAAATTAAAAAATTTACTATTATTATTTTTACGCGTCAATCCTTCATGAGTACCTATGCCACGTAGAACTCTCGATTTTTTTTTTTTTTCACTTGTGTCACTTTTTACCATAAAAAGTGATTGTTTATCCTGAACAAAGAATAAGTATACATTAAAAACGAAAACTAATAAGTGGCTGGTAGCTCAGTCCCGAGGTACCTACATTTTAATCACACGAAATTTTAATTTGGTCAGCCATTTCATTACAGTTACACTCAACATAAAATTTGGTAGCATTTTTAGAATTCATTTTCTCAAAAACTAGCCTTCACGAGTTTGTATCTGTCCGGCTTTGAAGGTGCAATGAGAAATACGACAGTTAGGTATCATAAAAAATGGAGGCGACAAATGGGCATCAGTTAGGTAATTGATACTACACCGAATGTGTTATGTCCCATTTAAGACATGAAATAAATATAATTTTCCAGGTGGTACCTACGCGACACTGATACTGCAGGGAGTGTATAGGACAAGAATAATTGTGAAAGTCACATAGGATGGTAGGAGAAATAAGGTACCCAAAAAATGGGGTACGACCAACTTTTCGCATACTTTTTAGGACTACACTGTTATAATTATAGGCTACGCTTTTTTGGGGTACTGACTTAAAATTGACAGCTCGGGTAAGGAGTAAAACCATCAGTGGCGCTTTCCTAGAGCTCCTAATTGGAGTTAGAATCAGTAGAATATCCTACGAGGTAAGTACTTACTCAGTCAAGAAATACCGAAAATATTCTACACGGAGTCCAATGTTCTCTTTTAGCCCACACCCAGTTGTAAATGGAAATATCTTAATTTTATTCTCATTTCAAGTTGAAATACGTAGGCTTAGTTTAAAATTCATCATTTACAACCGGCTATTCTTTGTTTTTTTCTTTTCAAAGGAATAACTACTTTCTTTCATAAACTTACATTTTTTGTTCGTATGTACGAAGAATTAAATTAGTTCATTTGACGTAAATTTTGATCAATTCCAGTAACCTTCAACTGAAAATGTATATTAATTTGTTATTTTCAATATTTTGTTATTTTCAGGATTTCTAATAGGTTCGAGTTTTTTTAAATACCTACTAATTTTAAACAGAAAAAGCGTAATAATTAATGTATTCCTTTTTACTATTATACGAAAATTATTTCGATTCAGTTACCAGATACTTGGACAAAAAGTATTACCTATATGCTGAATATCATTTTAGCTGTTTAGCTCATTGCTCTTGGATATTCTTGGCTCTGGCTCCCCGGCTTCCACGGAGGTGTAAAATTGCCGTCTTCTCCAAAGCTAGAACCTTGCATCCTACATATTTGACCTCATACATACCTACGTACCTACACTACGTAATTTCTACTGTATTATGGAGCCTCCCATACATATTCGTGGATCCTACTTTTACTAGGTATTCTTTCTTAAACGAACGGGCGCTGAAATTATATAGACGTTACAGTGTAAAAAAAATTAGACTTTTTACGTTATCAACATAAATAATTATCATATCGTTAATCGACAAATAATAATATTATGATTCATACGAAGTACGTGGGTAGGCCTATTTTACTTTCAGACTGCATTACAATAATTGTAATAATAATAATAATAATAATAATAATAATAATAATAATAATTCTATTTTGTTACCAACAGGTAAGCGTGCACAAAGATTTGGATACACTGAGGCAGGTGATACCGAAAGAAAATTTACCATCAGATTTAGGCGGTAGTTTACCCTCGTTGGCAGAACTTCATGGTAATGAATTATACAATTAGGTATACATACAGTCGCTTACTTTCGCCTCCTTTCTTCTTCTTCTTCTTCTTATTCTTCTTCTTCTTCTTATTCTTATTCTTCTTCTTCTTCGTCGTCGTCGTCGTCTTCATCTTTGCTTTCGCGATTGTACTTTACGCGCTTGTGAAAAAATTCGCCGTCGATTAAATTTCGTAATATTTCGGCTAATTAATTGGGCACCGTACAGCCTATGCGTTTTAATTAACGCGTACCTATCTGACGAATTGTTCCCACTTGCCACAATCGTTGACGCAGGCCTGCGAATTCGCGGCGCGAAAAACAAAGTGGAATTTTGTGTACGAATTATTAATTGGCGTAGATTTTTGAATTTGATTAAAGGCTGACGAGTGCCGCCAAACATTGCGTCGAAAAGGGCATTAAAATTTGGTGGCTGGCGAATTTCGGTGCACAGACGAGAAAACGCGGTTGGGTTTAGCCTACAAATGGGTTGATGAAAAATTTATGCCATTTTATGAGGCGACACGATGTTGAGAAATATTCTGTTCGTTCGATTTGCCGGCTCCAGTCATGTTAGGCAGGCCGTAGATATGCGATGAAATTTTTTTAACAAACATCAAAGACAAAATGCGAATCCTACCTTCAGCAAGCGTTAAGTTAATTGTTTCTCTTCCACGCGACACAGTTGTGCAGAGTTTCGATGGAAAAATCGACTTTGACAAACAACTGGATTTGTCTATTTTTTTTTTTTTTTTTTTTTTTTTTTTTTATAGGTAACTTAATTTTTATTCGTTAGCCATCTTAATTTTATTCGATCCCGATTTGGATTCTAAAATTACACTCGGCTACTAATACGCTGGAAAAATATAACGTAACGAAATTTCGTCTGCCCAAGTTGGAGACCTTGATAGTTTAGAACACCGACAGGTCGATTGTAGCCGGAAATTTTAAGTTTGTCAACCTCTACGTATGCGACGTTGAAACTTATTTTCGACTAAAAAGTCAAGGTAAACGATGGAACATTAAATTATGCTAATGTGCATGGTCTTATGGAGAAAAAAAAAGAAGCGGAATCAATTAAATATTCACTTGCCATAGTGCAATCGGAGTAATGGGTCGAGGAGAGAGAGAGCCGAGGAGCAGGAAAATATATCAATTCCAGAGAAAAGCAGCGGCGGGCGTATCAACGATAGTTGGGGAACACTAATTATTAATGGAGCGTACATTAACAGACATTTCGGATTTTTCATACTGATATTCGATGATAAATGTACAAAAAATTTTCATCTGTACTAATATAGGTGCAGAAAACATAAAAAGAGTCGATGGATACAATAATATTTTGGCCAAAAAAAAAAGAAAAAAAAAGGCTCGAGTTCCGTTGGGGCTGGTCTGAAAATTACCACCTACCTACGCACTTTAAAGTCGTTACCTAAATCTCCAAAAATGCGACATAAATACACTAATCGAACGTACCAGCCGTTCTACCAATCCGCACAAAAATCAGTTGGGATGTTGTTTTTGTTCGAATGCAAATTAATATTTTTACTAAATTTTGTGACTACTTATCGGATAAAAATTGTGATCGTATCCACGATAGAATAAGAAAATGGAATATTTTAAGTTATCGTAGGTAATTGATATTATTGTAACGCCAGAAAATAGGTGTTGGTTCAGAATTTGTTTCCTATTTTTGACGTTGATACTTTACGAAATATTTATTTGAGGAAGACCACAAATAAATATTTATAATTAAATAAAATAGACTTTATAATTTAAACTTGAATGTTGTAGGTATCCACTTCACTATAGTGGACCTTAACTTTGTTGAGAGATTTAGACTTCAATTAATTTTCAACGTAAATCTTTTATTAAATATAATATTTTTCATTTACAACACAGGAATAATAGAATTGAACAAATTAAAATAATGAATTGAATAAAATTAAAGAATTGAAATAAAATTAAGGAACTGAACAACTTGTTCTTCAGAGTTAGAGTTTTTATAATTTAATTTTTACCTAGTAAAAAGGAGAAATGGTAAGAAATAGTGGGATTAGTTTATTACGATTGGTTGTTACCAAAAAGAAGGAGAATTGACGTTTTCCAGTATTAGGCAGATATTTCAATTAAGTTACACGTGTGTGACATTAACTTAGGTCAGCCATAATTGTTTTTTTGTAAAAGAGATTATTTTCATCGAATTCAGACGATGCCATTTCCTGTTAGGTTTGTACTAAGAAGAAGAAGAATCATAGAAGTGTGAGAAAATAGAAAATAAAACGAATAAATTCGTTTGTGTAAAAATATAGGCGAACATTTAAAAAATGTTCGTCTAAATTCGTTACAATTATTTACAAATGAATTTGAGCTTTTGAAACCGAAAGTTTCCTCTGATGTTGAAACAAAAATGTAGATATCAAACCCCTACCTCCGGATCATTTCTTAAGATAAAGATTAATACGTCAATGTAACGTTTTTTTGGAGGCTGAGAGAAACGAAAGGAGAAATTAAATATTGGAACTGTTTTTTTTTTATTCAATTGACTACCTACAGGAAATATGTGTCCCAAAGAGGGACGTTTCGACTCGTGGATGACGGGTTGATTCACCCCATTAGCCAAAACAATCGGTTGGCAAATCTGCAAATTTCGAAAACAATTGACAAATTCGAGTATTTTGTAATCGAATTAAAAAAAAAATAGGAAGTTATCAATTCGATCCCTATTTATAAGCTATAGACTTTTTTCTCCGTTTTTTTTTTTGCCGGTAAATTTGAACCCTATCATCCCCCCTGAGAAATTGTTTTGCGACGTCACTGGTCGCGAAGTGCGAAAGTTACTTAACGTGTGTGACGCGTGAATCGTCACAGACAAATCTATGCCAATCTTTTCCAAATTGGCCAATTAGTTGCGACGTCGTAACGAAAGCGTTATGGAAGTTCGATCTCGTCTCGGTAATTGAAGCATCGTCTTTTCTCAATTTATGCATCATTAAAATTCTTACTCCCTCTCCGCCACCTGGCATCAGTTTATCCAATATTTCCGCATCAGTCATGGTTACCTATACTATGCTCTTTAATGAACGTGTTAAGGTAAACTACAATACAACTTTATCTGACGTCGTCGTCGTCGTCCTTTAAAAACCGATTAGGTACAAAAATTTCATCAAAATGAAGTTCGTCTTTATGTAACTTTGCAAATAATAATAATAATAATAATAATAATAATAATAATAATAATAATAATAATAATAATAATAATCGGAAGGAAGTTGTTTTTTTTTCTTTAATTGTTTTTTCATTTATTGAAAATGGGGAGGGAAAATACCAAGTGCGTATGGCACGTAAATGTGGGTTCCATAAAATGGTATGTAGGTATAGGTACTTAGCGTAAACAACCTAAAAGTAAATAGTAGCATTGCAAAATATCGATTTTTTTTTGTATCGATACCACTGATATCGATATTTGAGATAAAATAATTATCGTCGTTTATCGGGTGGATTGCGAGTTGATTTTGTCAAATATCTATATTTTTTCATATTTTTAACCGACTTCGAAAAACAAAAGAAGAGGTTGTCGGTTCAATCGGTATCTACGTATTTTTTTTATGTTTGTTGCAGCATAATTTCTCAATCTGGGCACCGATTTTGATAGACTTCTTTTTAAATGATAGAGGATGATTCCGTGGTGGTCCCATTACATTTCCTTTAGAATCGATTCGAGGTAGTTTTGGAGTTATCACGTTGAAATAAAAAAACTGACAGATTCAAAGTAATATAACCGCTAACGCTGGAAACAAAAATTCATAAAAAGATTTGTTTTTCAAAAAAAAAAAAAAGCGCTAAAAAGTGAAAAATATATATTTTATAATTTCTCCGCAAGATGTAGGTCTAGGGACTGGAATTACTGAAGTCGACGCAATTTTCTTTCACCGTAGGTATAGGCTTTATAGCTGCGTTAATTCCTTCCAATTTTATAGGAAAACTTTTTAATTAGCGCCGACTTCATCCCGTTGACGATGTACGTACCTACTTATCTACCTATCGATATTTTTCGCATCACCAGTACATAGGTACGGTACTTGGTTCTCA
The DNA here is from genome assembly GCA_011428145.1 of Ericerus pela. Classification (NCBI taxonomy): domain Eukaryota; kingdom Metazoa; phylum Arthropoda; class Insecta; order Hemiptera; family Coccidae; genus Ericerus; species Ericerus pela. Next base: position 659,082 of record WOFM01000095.1, read on the forward strand.
TTTATATTAACGGCAAACATTCGTTCAACTTTAGACTTGATGACGAGTGGACAATATTGGCCTTCGAGCTTCAAAATTTCAACTTTAACAACAATTAGTAAATTAATGTTTCTACGATTTATTATTTACCGCTACCGTAGGTATGTACTTACCTATTTGTTCCCGGAAGGATTTGTCACCTGATTTTGTTTTGTGCGGTATTATTAGTAGTGTTATCGGCAAGTACGTTGTTGTGTAGGTATATATATATATATATATGTATATGTAGTAAGTACTCGACGTCAGAAAAATGTCACATTTCTTGCAGATGTGACCACGACGTAGGTATATTTTTTTATTTTTCATTTACGAATGAACGAACAAATTATGATTGAAATGTATAGATACAGTATACCTACCGATAGTTAATCAGACAAAAAACAACGGATTTTTCAAGCTCCGAATCCCCTTGACTCGTCCAGCCATGAAATGAAAATTGCATCCGACTAAATTTTAAGATCGGGGCACCTATTTTTCAAAATTTCGAGATTTTTGAAATTGATGTTCGGATTACATATTATTTTAAAAGTGTAATTCGTTGAAATAAATTTGCGGACGCGGATGATTCTGGCTAGGATCGGCTAAAAAATTCGGAGGTTCCTCAACATTGCTGCTAACATGTTCAATTTTTTTGATCTCGAATATTAGTACGCGTTACGTTTTGAAACTGAATACAGTGATTTGCGTGACACTCGTTTCAAAATCTCGTACAACACGCACTTGTATCGCAAATAATTACTTTTGCTTTCCCAAAACAAATTTAGAAAAACGAGAATACGGTACAGGTGGCTGCCTACTTATTTGCTGAAAGTTTTATTGGTTTTACAGATGACTGGCGACGAGAATTGGTGAAAAATTTCGATTGGCTGAAAGAACGTTTATCCATGCAGTCGGACGAATCAAAAAGACCAAGAAAAGAGAAAAACGTTTTCAAATATGGAAAGAATGGTACATTCAAGGATTTGTCGGTGGACTAAAGGTGGCTGTGAATATTACTTCGAGTATTGCTATAAGTACTATAATTATAATATATCTACTGTATTTATACTATGCGATGACTTTACTCTATGTTTTCTTCTGTTTTTGTACGCATTTGGCTTAGGTTATACCGAATAATTAAATTAATTTGTACTTGTAGAGTTTTATTTCAATAGGAATTTCATTTGAGATCGACTTGAAAAACTGACGTTTTGCTCATTTTTATTCGATGTAGAGCTTGGAACATTCAAAATTAGAATTCACGTGATAGATGATTGATTTAAAATTACCTCGTCATTTATCTAATGTTTTAATGTTTTCGGCTCATTTATGTGGTAGTCTTAATCGGAGCCCCTCAAAAGCATGTAACGCTAATTACAGAGGAATTCTTACATTTTAATATTAAACCATCGAATCAAACAATCTACCGAATATATAATTATAATATTTCTCTTCTACATATAGGGAAAGGTATAGATTGAAGAAATAAGAATCAGAAAATTAAACGAGTAGCTCGGAGTTTTACATTGAGAATTGTTGAGAAGATGAAAAGAGAAGTTTGATATACCTAACGGAAATGAAATGGGGATGAATGTCACAAAATCGTATTAGAAAAATTTTTCAGGATATTTGGGTCGAAAAAAATGGAAAAAGTGAGCGCAATTTCATTTGATGGCGATGAAGGGGGAGCACTAACAGCGTATATCGAAACTAAAAGTACGTTATCCTTAGGGTATTCTTGGAATGAAAACAGAAGGTGAAGGACAATGTGACGTGTAGAGGAGTCAGTGAAAATTGAAAAAAATCAAAATGGTGAATAACGGAGAGACGCGACGTGTTAGTAAATCAAAGAAAATTCGTGTATCGACTGTGATTGATAATAAATCTACCGTCTCCCGAAACAATACTGACATAGAAACATAGAGGAGGAGAAATACAGCGTTATTTTCTATGTAAGTCTTCGGGTAAAAGTAAAGTTTGAAAAGATATTATAAATACTTTAAAAGAAGTTCGTCTTGTCGCTGAGTATTCGTTAATTTTTGTGATTTTTGTGTACATACCCTAATCGTGTGGGTATTATTTTCAAAGTCGGAAATAACACAACAAAAAAAAAAAAGAAAAACAAACCTTTATTATACTTAATCATTGTCAACGCTGCAAGTGATAATGAAACGTCACAATTATATTGAATTCTCCATTTTCTTCTTTTTTATTTTATCTCAACATTTGTTTACAATTTTATTAGATTTTATTTTATTTTTTTTAAAGATATTAAGCGTAATTAAAGCAATTATATGCGACAATTATTTATGGGTTGAAAAATTTAAAACAAATATAACGACGACAATATCGAAAAAATAAAAATCGTTCGTCAAAACGGTATTAAAATTAAAATAAATCGTTTAAAAACGTTCCTACGTTAATATTTCAGTAGATTCGTAATTAACGTATTATTCGTCGTTCGTCTCATTTTTGAAAGTGTATTTTTAAAAACGATTAAAAAATTTGTTTCCAAAATCGCCCAACTAGTCGAATAGAAATTCTATAAAAATAAAAATCTATCGTCATTCGAATCGTTCATTTAAATGAAGTATAAAAAAAAAAAGTATAAATGAAAAAAAAAGTTATTGAAATATTTGATTTGTTTAAGCGAAATAGTAAAATATTTTGTACTTGTTAAAATTAAAGGAAAAAAAATAACGAAAACAATTAATCTAATTGGTATCTACGTAACTTTTTTTTTTGTTTTCAATAAGGTAACGTATTAATTTAGAAACAATCCGTCTTCATGCTAGGGTAAGAAGTAAGAAAACAAATAACAACATTTTTTTTCGTTGTTTAAACTAGGTATTGGCATATAAAAACAAAAAAACAAGAAACAAAAAAAATTAACTAAATAATATAACATTGAAGTTCTTAAATAACTTCCAGACTTATTTTAATGAAGGTGACATGAGGGAAAAAAATAAAAAATCGAATATTTCGAGCGTTAAATCACTATCTAGCTTTTTTTTTGCCACTTCAAATTTTTCGCTTTCATCCTTTTTTTTTTTTTTTTTTTTTTTTTTTTTTTTAATTTATTTCTTTTTTGTCGTATAATTTCAGACAACTGTAGGTACTTAATGCAGCGAAACATGTTGAAATTTTCGATCTTGTAATTTTTAGTCAGAAATGAACGCATCAATTTCTGGAACTGGAATACAGATAGTTTCGCCACCGCCTATAAAAAAAATAAAAAAAGTTTTACCACATGCGTCAAACCGGAAAATTCGTTGAAAATACAGGGAAGTTTATTTTTGTGGGGTATGAGGTGCTGCAATCGAGAGGGGTTACAGCGGCTGTTGAAAATGTGAAACTGTGTAAGTGTATATAATGCACGTAGAAATTTACGACACATTGTTGTTCCTTCGTCGAACAAATTTTAAAAATATAGTTTTGCCATTGACTTGGACGGTAAAAATCCAATATCAAAGGAAAAATGGAGAAAACAGAAGTAGTAAAATATTTTTCTAGAAAAATTGTATAAAAAATGCCGTGAAGTATAAAAGCCTGGAATATCGATTTGCATGGTCATCCTTTTTAGACTCGTTTTGTTTATTTGTTTTATTTCCTTTATTTGGAAACAGTTTAACGAATGCTGAAACACCTCGAGTAATCTTATTTAAAATCATTGATGGTTGTTGCAATAAATGCACGTGCGGTACAATTCCCTCCGCAGGGGGTTTCAATTATGCATCGAGTTTAAGAATTGCAACCCGAAAAATAGTTACGCATGCTGACTGCGATTATACATGTTTGCCTACTTTCTACGTTGAAGGGGCTGAGATATTAGAACTTGGGAATTTTTTCTTTATACTGTATACATACAATATTTCGAATCGCGGACGTACATAATTATATTACAACGGAAATATTTCATTAAAAAATTCATTCCTAGAAAAAGTGAATGAAAAAAATTTTTTAGATAATTGGTGGAGAAAAATATTTTTAAATGCGTATTTTCCTTTACAAAAAATAAACAAAAATTTAAGGGTAACGAACGAAATTTTTATTTTTAAGTTCTGTAATTTTGAAAGTATGTTTTTTCATCGTGTATTACAAAAATTTCTGAGTATAAAAAATATTGGCTAACAATTTCCAAGACACAGGGCCGATGCCAGTCAAAATTTTTGAGTAGGCTAAATTTCAAAATTTTCTAACTGACTACAAAAATTTCCGACTCAATCGTGAAAAAAATAATCACATGGTGCACAACATATTGGTTCTTCTGCAGCCTATTTCCATTTCATTAAAGTTTTTTTTTCTGTCAAAAACACTACAGAATCATAAATGCCAATTTCAAATAATTGGGGTGACAAGCTGTCATCCTATGTCCCTCTATAACTACATCGTGCCTGCACAAAAGTTCTTGCCATCAACAACTTTTCTTGTACAATTGTTAAAATTATGATAATGACCATTCAAAGAATACTACTTTAACCTTTAAATTCCTCAGATCATTTTTTTAAATTTCAATTTCCAAAATTAATAAAATGTTATGAATCCCGAAAAAACTTTTTTATATTTTTATGTTTTGCCAGAACTGATTTATTGCTCATTTTTTATCATGGCGCATTGTTAAATTTGTGAAATTGGTTGTAGCCTGACACGTAACAAGGGGAAAAAATTACGATCACATATATGGCACAATAGTCAATTAAGTGGTTAAAAAATTTCGAAGAAAAAAATGAGTCGATTATTAAGGCTATGGCTGCTCGTACAACCTTATAAGGAATTTCTAATGGTAGAGAAGAACGTTTAAACTGGAAAGTTTAATAAAATTTTCAACCATGTACGTTTGATAGATTCCTAATTTTTCAAACTTTTCAGTTTTTGAAAATTTGTAGAGACGATAATGAGAATTTAAAAGATAAGTTGATACCACGTATAGGAAGGAATTTGAAAAACGATAATTTTTTATATTTTGAGAAATTTTTCTCTCACGAACTGATCAGGTGTGATTTATAATAAAAAAATATGTATTTAAAATAATAGAATCTGAAAATAAAAATTTAGTTCGTTGCCATTAACTTCTTATTGACTGTTTTTAGGAGAAAATATTTTACCAAAAAGTTGTTTCTCTTTTAATTATCTACTAAAATTTTCTTTTCATTTTTTCGTAAATGCTTTTTCCAACATGACATTTGTGTTATGTCGTAAATATAATAAAAAATTAATCGTAATATCTAATATCTCAGCCCCTTCGATGCGAAGAGTGGGCAAATATGTAATGAAGTCCGCGTGTGACTCTACCAGCTTTGTTTCAACACTTGAACACGAGGTAGAAACACCCTGTAGAGATGCGCCGGTGATATAGTACAGATAGTGGTTACCAAAGGTGGAATTAGGGTGCGATATTGAGGCTGGAGCCTCACTTCTTGAGAATAGAGCACACAAAAAGGTTACATAAATGCCCAAAAAGGACTCGGAAGAAATGGAAAAATTGAAACGATCAAAAGAAGAAAACGGTGAGAAAAGAAAAAAGTAGTAAAAATAATTAAGAAAATGAAAATGATTTGACCATTAGAAAAAAGGATTATAAGATTTTTTACTATCTTGATAATGAAGATAATGTATGAGATGAACATCAAATTAGGGCCCTGAACTTAATTTGTTTTGGGAGCAAATAGCTGTATTCGCTAGCTCTAGAGGAAGAAATCGAAGAATAGATAACTCAAGTCCCAATTTTATTAAATATGATGAACAGAAGCGTTCTAGGAGCATTTGAAGAGTATTATCGGAAAATATTATCATTTATGTAGTGAAGTAATCAATCTGAATTCAGATAACTGATCCAAAAGGTTTTGGATGATGGGGAAAAATTACCTGAATCCATAGATTCAAATTTTGTAAGAACCTCAAGAGTCACGCTGATGCATCACATGAAAAAAGTTCTGTGGGGATGAATACATTGTCAATCCACCGATTGATAATACTTATTAATGTCTAATTTACTTGGGAATCATACCTCGTGCCCACCAGTTTTTTGGGTTGAATTTTTTCCTCTCAATTTCCCTGTCTTGTAACATTTACTCTCCCCCACACCAAGGATTCTGTAAATTTTAAATTTTATGTTACTCGAAACTGACTGACAAACTCTGGTAGTTTTTCTCTAATGATTCAGAACATAAATTTTGGAATACTTTCAACAATTTTATCCTTTTTTAGTGAACGAATTACGAATGAAATTAATATTTTTTCGTAACTTCTACACCAAAAAGAGCTTATTATCGAATCGATTTTAATTAACGAAGTGAGAGATTTTCAAACCAATTTAGAACAATCTAAAATGATTTTCATTTCTTCACTAGGATAGAAATTGAGTTTTCTCTTGACTGTTTTTTGTTTATTTCTTTATAACGTGGTTTACACGTACGCACATAAATGGTGAAATGTCACTATGAAAAAGGGTCACTTTACTCGGTGATGTATAAAAACGACAAAGTTCACCTCTCCATAATTATTCGATTAATGTATAAAATACAGTTAATAAAAGAATTTAAGTAACATATTTAATCTAATAAATAATAGGTAATCTTTTTTGGTGAATTTGATGCAAAAAATATCGTATGCAACTAGTTTGCCAATTGTGATATCACTCATTTTGGCAACGAGTGGCGTACCTACAATACTATTTTTCGACTTGTTTTCTTCATTTCTTAGATTCTTAGAGAGTACCACACGTGTCATAATTATCTATCCCAAAAAAGTATTTAAAAATTTTTGAACAATACACTTTCATAAGTCGAAATCTAATTTTACCTATTGAGGAGATAAAAGCGAAATAACGACCTCAGTAATCTGTTAACCTCGGTCCTTATATTATACCCTTTATTAGCAAAAAATTTGGATTTTTCCTATCGTTTCATTGTAGAGACACCGAATAAGACAATATAGAAATTTAACAATGTTTTCAAACCATTCATTTTTTCAGAAGCTACCAACTGTATTTTTGAGTTGGACAATTTATATTAATTCAGTGGTTCTTAACCTTTTTTAAGTCAGGGACCACTAGACAAATAAAAATATTGTCAGAGACCAGGACTATCTTACACTGTAACAAGTGGGACGATGTAGTTATCTGATAAAAAATTTAAGAAATTTAATTTGCTTTTGAAGTAAAAAGTTTTAAAAATGTAGTTGCCCTATACTTGTAGGTTCCTATCTTATGTCAGTTTTGAATATTTTTTGTTTATGACTGCTGACTCTGTGGACTTTTTCTTGGCTCCTTATTAAGCGCTATATTAGATAATTTTTTGACTCCCAGCTCTTTTATTTGTAACTTCTATGGAATTTTTGAGAAAAAGAAAGTTGAAAATCTCGATGTTTGGTTGCTAGATTTACGCAATTATTTACCACAACGAATTAAAAAACTTGCTGCATTTTATGCGAGCGTTCCCAACGGAATTTATAAAATAACATTTACTTTTTTAAAACTTTGAATGCATCCTTTTCTTTTACGCGATTGGAGGCAAAAATCATTTACGGTTGACCGTAAATTAAATGTAAAATGCAGTACAGTCACCATGTCTCTAATTTATACTGTCTAGTTTATAATTTATCAAGACTGAAAAAAAATAAAAAAATTTATATACATATATAAAATCACGTTTCGATCGAATTGAAAAATGATCGTACAATTTTATTTTTACTTGGGAAGAATTTGATTAAAAAGGCTGCATTATTTTTCGCCCAGCTTTTACAGGTTAAACGATTTTTTTTTCTCCAAAATCGATGGCATAATCCCATTTGTGAACGAGTTGAAAGCGAAAAAATTCGAATTAAAGCAAGATGTGCGAAAAAGATCACGTAGTTGTTGATTTTTAACGCTTTGCATGACATAAAAATGAATGAAAAAAATTTGCCATAGCAAGCAGAGAGAGGAAAAAAATGCATTTTTTTTCCGAGGAAAAACTCGCGAATAGTGGGAAAAATTTTTTTTTCTTCATATTCTTATAATCACTTAAAAGTATAGGTACGTAAAACTACTGGTATTAAAATTTTTTTGAGCTTAAAAACACTTAATGTCTATATTAAATTATAATAATCGTAACTTTTCTAGAAATCGTTAAAAAAAAAAGAAAAGAAAAGAAACAAAAAAAAAGACAAATTAAACATAAAAACAAGGGGAAAAATTAATAATAATCACTGGGGTACATTTGTCTCAGTAACTTTTTTTTGGCGATTTTCGAATAGTTCACATCTATAGGTATCGTGGTATCGTAGAGCACTGGTGCTTGTAGAATAATTAATATCGTGCCCACTATACAGGCGAGTGAAAATATGAACAGGAACAATCTGTCCAGCACCATGGCGATGTATTTCCAGTCTTCGATTACCTGCAACATGCGAGAAAAAGCAAATCCTACTTAAATTCAGTGTCAAACTTGTCACACCTATAAATAAGGAAGTAGTTATTGTGAAGCGTATTAACGATCTTCTGTGAAAATTCCATCGGATATTACGAGAAAGAAAAAGAAAAAAAGAAAAAAGAAAAAAAGAAGTAAAAACGTGAAGACATAAAACACGTTTTTCGAAATGAAGTGGGTCAATTTTTTTTAATTGCGTGGAAAAGAAAAATGCTGTCTCGATTGTTAAATTTTGAATTTCGTAGATACCTACTCGTATTCGAGTGATAAAAATATTTTGGATACATCGAACCTTTTGACAGAACATAATATTGAAAATTCATGTGAACCAAGTTTTTATGGTTAGCTATATGAGAAAGGGCGGCTCATAGTTGAAAAATCGATGACTGTCACTGAAACTGCCTCTGTATTCACCATCTCACTGCTATAATATTGATATCAACTTGTGCTGAGACAAGGTACTCCGTGGAGCGTGTAATCCTGGAGAAAATTTCATCAGTACGAAAATGACTCATGGAAGTTTCATACTTTTCTTCAGGTTAGACCCTATTATTATAATTTCGTAGCAAACAAAGTAACATCACTTTTTGAAAAAATCAGTCATCATTCTGTTCAAGTTCATCAGTTTATGGTAGGCTACCTATTTCTAGCCACCAAAACAGTTACCCTGTAGAGCGACGGTTATATCTGACTGTTGAATTATTAAGATATTTATGCGATAATATACAATGTATTTGTCACATCCGTGGCAGATCCATGTAAAACTAAAGCCTGGTTAAAAAATGCTTGGAAATCGGCATTCAGTGGCTGATCCAGGGGGAAACGGGAAAATTTCCCCCAAAACGCCAGAAAAAAAATTAAGGAAAAAAACGACGAAGACAGAATCCAGATAAAAACCATCAAAAACCTGTTAAAGGGGAGAAAAAATAAAAAAAAAGCTCATCTCTACAAAAAATGTTGTCATTTCGCTCCTCAAAATGACGCTCTGGATCTGCCTCTGGTACCATTCTAAATACAGGGTGTAGGACTCGATAATTTCGTATGTGATTACAAGGGGCCAAAAAGCGTTAGTGGCGAAAGGTTTAGGTCAATATACTGAATTTTTTTGGGCTTCTACCTATTAGAGCCGCCACTGTATAATACAGGGTGTTTCCTGAGAAGCGCGCAGAACTTCATTCCTCGTGACAAATAAAAAATTTTCAATGTCACGTTCTCAATGTTTAAGGTGGTGAACGTCTGTAATATGTACTAAAAGCATGACATGCGAAAATGTCGTTTATAATTCTTGTTTGACCCTGCAGACCTATGGTGTTGGCAACGATGAACAAGAAAGACGTGGAGCGTACGTACATCAATAATCTGCATAATTCGATTGTGCTGCGAAGGATTGAACCGAGCATTTGGATGATCGAAATTATTGACTGCGTATTTTGGGAGCTGAGAAAAATGATAAAACGAGGAAGAATTTCAGGTAATGATAAGCCGCACCTATACGTATATTGCTGGCTGTGTAAAATTGAACATGTTTCTATCTGCAGTGTAAATCGAGGCACAAGGAACCTCCTTGATCTGTGGAAATACGAAGACTGCAACCAGAACAGTGAGAGTGGATGTGTATGAGTTCAGAGCAGAGGGCACGCAAGAGGGAGGTCCATTCCGGATTTATTCGCGGATAATAGAGGTTGGATAATCACTACGAGTAGAGGGAGAGTACATAGCAAAGTGATATCAATTTTAACTTCAACCGAGGACGAAAAAAAGGAATTTCGACCCGTTCGGTGAGCCAAAAAAACCATTATTTCGAGAAGTAATCTGTGTGTTGAAAAACAACTTTGTTCTTTGGTGCGTTAATCGATGAAAATGGAGAAAAGATTAGGCAGGTAGTTAAAAGCCGAAGGAAAAAACTAGGTACATCTCACGATGTAATGGTCGACCGCCTGTACTGCAAAGATTATTATCATGAAAATAATACCATTCGTCGAAATTCTAGGTTTATAGTAAACGCGATCCTTTTTATGTGTAATTTGATATTTTAGAATCAAAAATCAACAAGATGACGACATAAACATTACATTCTCGCACTTATAGGCCTAGATCATAGTTATAGGTACCTACCTACCTGCGTAATCAAAATACTTTTTTTTCTTTTTTTTTTTCAGGAGACGAGGTATCATTAAAATCGAACGCACTTGAATTTTTGAATTAATGTAAATTTCATAGGTACACTTAGCAGATTACCTATAAATACGTGTCTGTAAGTTGATTTAGAATTGTGCAGTGAATTTTTCGCAACTAGCACGGTATTACGAATAGTTTACTTTACTTGTTAGGATAGTTTCGAATATCGTAAGTACATAAAATAAAAGCAGATCCAAATTGTTGGTCGAACTCTGAAATTCTGCGAATTTTTAACGTAAGGAAACACTCATTTTTACCAACTGCCTATTTTAGGGAGGAAGTAGCCTAATGTGTTTAGTGTGGCATGCCTTCGGATCTAACCAACTTTGATTCACGCATAATACTCTTTTACACTGCAGAAATTTTCATAGAAATCAGGTCTAGGTATACCTTCACCTAAATGTTCGTTACGATTTGAAGGTTGACTCACGACTTCTTTCAGTAGATAAGAGATTTAACTGATAAAATCTGACGAGTCATTAAATGTGGTAACCACTTTCCACAAATTAGAATCCTCCATTCTCTTTGGATCTTATTTAAAATTGATGAATCGCAGAGTTTAGTAACCCATAATTAACACGAGCTAAATGAAAAGTGGTTATTTTACTGTTAAAAGTCATTTACGATACGGTATTTCTCTAAAATTGGTTGACTCGTAATGACGTCTCAATATTATACCCAGACCAAGATTCGAATGGGTAAGACTATGATAAAATTAAACATATTCACAGTTTTGCTACTTTTTCGTTGCAATAACGTACCTATTTCATGTTTACGTTTTTTCGTCATAATTTGGGAAGGACATGAATGAAGTTTAATTTAGACATCGATACTTAATGGAAAAAATTTTGTAACCAATATCAAAACAAACACCAAGAGTACCTATTGATACAAGGCTATGAGAACAAGATTACCACTGTCATAATTTTTGTCTTGGTCGTGGTCTTGCTTCAACTCATCACTATCCACATGTAGGTAGTTTTTTTCAGATTCATCATTGGCTGTGAGTAAAATGGTTTTGACTTATGTTCAAATACCATAGAAATACCATAGCTCTGTGGTTCCATTATGATGTAAATATGCTTACAACAAAACTAAAAAACTGATACGGTATATTTCGTCCCAATTTTCAAAAATTCATGTTCTATGACAAAAATAAAAAAAAGAAGGAGAAAATGGATCACCTTTTTTCGAAAGACCGCCACATAATGTTCTTCCTTTCTTGATTTCAACATCAAATTTGTATGATCTGAATGTTTGAATAAGATAAACCCATCATGCAAATTGAGCAAATGTAAATGAGGTCGATTTCAAATTCGAATTTTGGGAAATATAAACGCTAGCTCCTCGAACGTATCTCACTCGAATATATTCGTACTGCTGCTTGAATCATTGAATAAATTTGACCCACTTTAAAAAAAAGAAAAAAAAAGGAAACAGTACCAGATACCTTTATCCTTAGTGTCATGACGCCTTTAATGTCGTCGTATCACACATTTCGAGAGTTTGTCTTCCACACAATTTCATCTTGTCGATAATGCGTGATTTATTCTTCGACGAAAAATGCAAAAACGTTTCTTTTTTCATTTTTTCCCCTTTCAATTGTTATCTCCTCTTCTCACTCAGCTTTCGAGTGCATTGTAAAGCGAAAATGGGGAAGACAATGTCGAATGAGACGTTTCATTTGTGAAAGGCATCAGATGGCTATCGTGGTAGTTACAATCGATACTTTCATACACTTGAAAAGACTTCGCATCACACTTACATTTTTCTTCGTCTCAATTCTTTTTTTTTCTTCATTTTTTGCTCGTAGATCATTGAAAATATCCGATAACGGAATTTATTGAGCTTTCATTCCTAAAATTCCATTTTCTTTCTTCTGTAATAAACTTCTTAATTTTTCTCCAAACTAAAGCATCATTCATTGGTAGGATTCATGTTCTCACATCAAGCTCTGATTTTTTTTTTTTAATTTCTTTGTTGCTTTACTACCTATAAAAAACAATGAAAACATAACCCACTCAGAATTTTAAACAATTTATATCATAGGCACACAATTACATTGAAGTGCATCGTTGCTCCGTAGTTTTATGTAGATTAGGAATACCTATGAGTGGGTAGGCTAACTATTATATTTGTATGGTTCCTTTCCCCAATAACTCAGTATCGAGGAGTTATTCAAGAATGCTACGCAAACTACTGAAAAATTTCCCCAAATGCGGAAAAACGTGTATTTTATTAAAAGTTAATTTTTAGACGAGTAATAGGGGGATAAAAATTTATAATGCGACCGACCCCAGTAAAATACCACATTCGAGTCCAATTTTAGGTTTTCAATGTACTATTCTGCTATGGTCTCTGAGAGCAAAATATTCAATTAACTTAGGGTATAGTAGATTACAGCATGTTTGTTTTCTATACAAAATTTGGCAGCCAAAATTATCTGAAAAAAACAACAAATATTTATTAAATTGAACTTTTGCAATAAAGGGCGAAGCAAAAGTGACTTGAAATTTCGTAGTTTGGATTTTTTAAAACGACAGTCATTTTTTATATTATTACAATTTATGAAACACGAATTAGGCACTTTTACTCATAAAGGTTATACCTAATATTAAGTTTACTAGTGATTGAAGTTAACTGAAATGAAAACATATTTAATTATGCCTAAAACGAATCACGATATCATAGTCGTGGTTAAGTTCTTCATCAATACTTAGTCGATGCAATGGGAGGTGAAAATTGAACAAAATTTTTCAAGTAGGTATTTCTCGCAGATTGATCTGCGCTGAACAAAATTGGCACAAAATTCCTTAAAAATTTCAATTAAGTTTGGCTTACCTAACTGTGAATTTCAAGAACGAACCGAACCCCCATCAAAATAAAGCTAGCAGTTTTGTTCAGAATAGAGTAAGAATTTGACGAAGCTCACTAACAAACTAACAATTGATTGATACTTACAGATACTTATGAACATTCTTTAAATCTAAAGGAACTAATAAAAATAATAAGGTAGGATTTTTTTATATTTAATCATTTTTTGTGCTGTTCGTAAAAATACAACAAAAATCGTTTATTCTTCTTCAGTAAGGCGGTCAAGTATTTGTCATTTGTTCAACGTCCACAAGCATTTATCAAAATAAGCCCGCCATCCGTCAAAGGGAGCTCAGAATTTCACAGAACTGATTTATCATTAATGCATATTTGGTGGTCATTCATCGGTATAAAATTGCAATTCCTCAAACTTTACCAAGGATACACTGAAATATTCATCGAGCGATTTCCCTCCAAGCAAATTTCAATTACATCATTTACCTACTCGTTCTCCGTATTTCTAGTTTGCTTGCAAACGGGGTACTAAAATTGACCTCACAAAAAAGTTAAGGGGGTTGGGATGATGAAAATTTTTACTTCTAAGAAAAAATAAAACTATTGATACCCGCAGGGCGCGGCATGTAACGCATGCGCACATCTACATTTATACCTCGTATGTTTGTGAGCCACACTCGGTGTTAAATTTAGACTAGTAGTGGTGAACTGCTAGCCCGTTTGAACCAAAAGTGTGTTGTCCCTACTATAATATGTAGGGACCAGTCACACAACACAACCTACCAGCGAGTGTAGTAATACACCTGTCACCACTGGTAAGAAGTCGCCACAATACCATTTTCCCATTCTGACCTAATTTTGTTTTAATGTAGGTAGGTATACAGGTAGATATATAATCACGAATATAATTATGCATGTATGGTCTAAAATTTGTGTTCACTGTTTTGAAAAAACTGTGAAAGGCATAGGGCTGACATTTTTATGAAAAGTAGTCCATATATAAGACAAAGTTTGATAGTAGTTTGGTACCTATTAGTTCAATAGTTTCTGAGAAAACTGAAAAACAAAAAATTTCCGGAAAATTAGTTTTTAGTAATAAAATATTGATAGATCGATATGTTTTTAAAGACGCCGATTAGTATCGATAGTTTTTCGTAATTGTTTTACCTGAATTTAGCAATAAAATGTCGGTTGATCGATTTGTTTATCACTTATCTATAACTACCGATAGTTTTTTTTAAATTTTTTAAAGTGTATTTTGAAATTTGGAATTAAGTTTCGACTTTTGAATTATGGATGAAAATTTGCAAGCTGGGTTTTCTAGCGAAGTATTGTTGTGCTAGAGTTTTTAAGTAGATTTTTTTTTTAAAAATCTACCTATTAAAATTGCTTGAGTATTGGGACCCAAGGGTGAGGGTGGGTACGTTTTTCGTTTCATGACCTTCTGATCATTTTGGCACTATTTTTGAGAGAATTTGTTTTTTTATATGCATCGCTTTTTGCTTTGAGTCCATTTCCAGGCGTAATTTTGATCTGATGATTTCGAAATTTAAAATATATATTTGCATTCGCCTGAGAACCCTATATTGTTTGAAGTCCGCATTGGACGCATCATTCCCGTTCGGTACGTCGGTTCATATGCATTTTTTTTTATCGCAATTATTAATATATCTACGTATGTGCTTTAGGTCAAGGATAATACTTATCAATTTCGGTGCGGATAGGTTATACGTACGTCTGGTAGGGGCGATGTTTTTACATTTGTAGCAGATTATTGGTTCAAAAAAGAGTAATTTTCAAGTTTATGGTTACAAGTATTGATTTGAAGTATATTGAACATACTAGCATATTTGCTTTTTATTGGTATTGTATTATGGTTCATTATATGGGGCTGTTGGAGGGGCCTCCTTCATAAACCTGGAGAATTAAAATTTTTTTAAATAATCTGAAAATTATTTTTCGTTTAAGATAAATTTTGCAGGTGAAACCGTTAACCAAACTCAGCCCAAAATTTTAAAATTTTCCCATAAACTTCGATTTTGTTAGAACTTAGAACTATCCCTAACATTACGATCTTATTTAGCAGGTTCGAAAGTGTGGTATTTGAAATCGTTTTAGTTAGAACTTGGATTAATTTTTCATTTCACAAAAAAATAATAATTTTTGACGCAAAAATTAAGCATTAATTCATAAAATATTTTGAAAAAATGATACGGAATCGGTATATTTTATCGCATGCTTCGTATTTGTGTGATATTAGTAATTTGGTAATTTTTTGTAAAAAATATAAATATTATATATATTATTTTCTAAGAAAAGTGTTGGTGACAGAGGTGATTTTGAAACAAAGGAAATCTACTTTTTCTTGCGAAGCTTGCTGTGCAAGAGATTTCTTCTATATTGCTCTCTCGTTGTTCTACCCATTTTTGGCATGAGTTTTGAAAAAGTTTGCATGAAAGCAATCAGTAAGTAAATCTTTTTCGACGAATTTAAAATCAGCTAGAGTCAGCAGTTTAGGGAGAATTTCGTCTTCGCGTGACATACTTATTGCCTAACACATCGCCGTAAATATACTGTTAATAAGA
This sequence comes from Ericerus pela, assembly GCA_011428145.1. NCBI lineage: Eukaryota > Metazoa > Arthropoda > Insecta > Hemiptera > Coccidae > Ericerus > Ericerus pela. The sequence goes on from WOFM01000095.1 coordinate 675,100, forward strand.
AAAACGTTTAGGTAGCTTTTAGGTTTACCTCGAGGACTGATGCAAAATATTATGATTATTTTTTAAACGTATTTTCTGGTTTTCTAGAATAAAGGCTACATAATACGATGGGGAATGATAATAAACAGTGATATACCTACTTACATATGCATAGTATACCTACTTGTAAATGCGGATGTGCCATATCACTTGAAACTGTGTCACTAATTTTGTTTTTTATAACTTCTAACTATCAATACTTCTGTGATTTTATGATGTGACTTATGAAAGCTTGTGATAATAGGTAACTAATGCTTAATAATGGCGTTCCAAAGGTCGTTTCGTTGAAACGTTATTTATTTTATGGCAATTTATTGCCTGAAAATTTTTATAATAATGATTTTTGGGGAAAAAAACTAATCGACATGGTTGGTTGAAAGAAACATTTGCCCGTTTTGTTTCTTCTTCAATTAAATGGTACAGGAATTGCCAGCTGCTATAGCAATATCGCTCCGGTGTTCGAGTCAGTGTTGCTAGAATGGAGTTTTACTTTGTACTGATGGGTGTTGTCGATGGTTTGTCTCGAAGTAGGAACCTTCCAGTTGGAATGCTGAGTAGCAAGTTAATATGCGATGGAATTATATGTGTTTTGACTGGGTGGGTTACTTGAGGCGGCGAGTCGGCTCAGAAATGCTGGTGATGGCTGGTTTCGAAGACTCGAAGCTAGAACTTTTTAGATGCAAGACCAAACACAGCTGACGGTTGACTCAACCACACCCCGAAAAAACTGTTGAAAAAGCGATATGCAAGGTGTTCGTGAAGAGAAGATTTCATGGAATGCAGTAGGTACTTAAGTAATATTTGAATTTCTCCCATTAAAATTGCATTATTATTTATAATTAAAATTATTACATAGCTGTTTTTGTTTTATTTATAGAGTTCGTTTAAAATTCTAACAATTTTTTCGTCCAACTTTTTGTCGTTTTACTCAGTGGCTACCGCCACGAGGTATGATGCGGCGAAAAAAGACATTTGTCACAAATCAATTAGAAAGGCGCCCTGATGCGCAGGGAAATCAAAGCAGACACCCAACTTAGGCTGTTTTTTGCCATCCATACTTCACCTAAGTTCGTTTCGAGGGGTTTTAATGTAAAGTTTTAATTAAGAGTCGTCATCTTGCCCCCTATTCCATACTTACTTCGTATCTTTAAACTGTCACTCTTGAAAAGCTAAGTTTATGTGCTCATTAGTGGAAATTTATCAAACATAAGTGATTTTTGTATGTGTACAACGATTAAAAATATTAAAATTAATTTTGAAGTACTGTGGTTCGATTGTATAGATTTGTTCTTCAACTTATGACAGCGTTTTCAATTACAAAGACTCATCATTGTCCTTTCCCACGAGGCAGTTTTCCATAAATAGCTACTCACACTTGAAAAGGAATTTTATCAACGTAAAAAAAGCGGAAACAAATGGCGTAGGATTTGGCCCTATACGTTTACATATTACGAGAATCCTTCTCTGTTATACTTTTTGATAAAGTGAAGGAGGCTTAAAGGGATAAATTGTTTTGGATATTGACCTCTCGAAATAATACGGTACTCGTTTCTTATCACATTCAAAAACGCTTTTTCCACGATTTTTCTACTGTATAGATGTTAGGTTGAAAAGGCGCAGAAGAAAACAAAAGCACAAAAAATTTCGTCATCCTGTGGAATGCACGACGAAAATATTATTGTCGTGAATAAGATTGTTATTCAGACCGAAAACGTTGGGTCCCAAGGGACACATTTACTGGTGCTGTATATTTTATATCGACTTTATTGCCTTATCGAAAACTTATTCCAATCATACTGGCCACCGCACTGGGTTTTAAATCCCAGATCGACGAACGTGTTGACGTATAAAAGTAAAGTTTCGCCACATTCACGAAGACAATTCAATCCTTTGATCGCCTGACCTTGGTTTTAACTGTCATTACACGTACCATGTTGTATTGAGCAGTAACCAGTACCTACCTGTCGAATTTGAAGACGTTCTTCATAAATTCCTAATAGGTACCTACGTTAAACCGAATTTGGGTTTTTCATCTTCAACATAATTGGATTTGGTTTTGAAATAAACTATACTCTCCCTTCAAATTTGGATGCGAATTTGATACACACGTTTTGCTACTTGCAACTGCGTTTATGTGTTTGTGTGTCCGTGAAATTTAACAACAATTTTTTTTTTAAGCTTTTATTCTAGATTTTAAAGTATACCAATACTGCAGCCAACCTTCCACGATGAAAAAATATTTATTTTGCATGAAGGTAAACTCCAAAAAAAAAATTAAAGCATATTACTCATTCTGCCTACTATAAAAAATAAAAATTTCTCTGTGGGGATCCACCGTACCTTGTCCTGTATAAAATATATTTGCCAGTTACAGCTGACGGTGGAATGGTCATGCGGTTAAGTTCACCACTTTTGGCTAGTAAATATTTAGTTCCCAGCTTCAATTTCCGAAACCAATGAAACCTATATACTTATTTGGGGAAAAAACTCCACAAAAGAGCTGAAAATATGTAAAAATCATTTATAGAAAAATCAATAGAATCCAGCGAAAACAGGATTCTAATTTCATACTTTCCAGAATCGCAGTAATAGTCATCATTTAGGAGGAATCTTAGTAACTTAGGTACATGAGAACCTGTTCATTTGATGTCGAGTTTCAAATGTGAAAGTAATACAGTTTTTTCTTTGTGTTATCGGTTTTCTCAATTTCTCATTTTGAGTAATTAGGAGTTTAAAAGGAGTCGGATGAAAAAATGAGACTAGATTTGGAATTAACAATTCAAAAAATAGAGTGATGTACGATGTGAAAAATTTTAAAAAGTTTCTAAAATATCCCATTTTTGGCCACAGAGTCTTGTACACTGTACAGGACATAACATACTAAATTTCGAGATAGAAGAGTTCGTAAGGTCTGTTTGGTAGGTAGTCTACAGAAAAACTATAAAACTTCAAGAATTTAAAAAAAAATAGGCTGTTCAGTTGGGAAAAGTTCTGCATTGATTCTTTGGAGATGCAGTTTGATTTTCCAGGGTACATTCTGGAAGAACCATTTTTCTTCAAAAACTGCTGAATTCCTGACCCTACTTCTGTGAGTAGGTTTTGATGAAAAGTTGTATGTATTCTCAACATATAAGAGCGTTTGTATTGCAAACGCTTCTCATCAGATAGATGTTTCTATTTAAGTAATAATTTTTTTTTTAGTTTTTCAACTTTCCAGAAGTAACACAGACGTAGAATGGAGGAATAGAATGAGGAATTCACTTTTAACGAATTTGTTCAAAACTAAAATTGAATTAAGCATTCTTAAAGCATATTTTTTGCAATATCTAACCCACCTATTAAGTATAATTAATGTTCACAGCAAGTGCAAAAAGAACAGTTTCATTGACAATTTAATGATATCACAAAAGTGCAACAAGAGCTCTCAGTCTTGTAACTTACGACAATGGTTCTAAAGTAGTCTGCATCAAAGTTTAAATAAATAAAGCTAATATTACTTTTACCAACCTGCAGCAGACAAATATGGTAGGTTCAGCCGTGCTTAATGGACACAAAAAACAGTGAGTTTAAAAGTTTGGCATGCTTATTAGATTTAGTATCTAAGTATGCAGCTATGCACAGCAATGTTTTTTTGGATCTTTTAAACTAGAAATCTTCAACCTTTTAAGATCCATAGGCCAAATTTCATTATTCCGATGGGCCTGTGGGCCACAACAAAAAATTTTTAGACTAATTTATTCATTCAAACCCATAAAATTTTATTATAATTATAAGGAAAAAGAATATTACTTGACAATATTGGACAAAAACATATGAGAATTATCTACATCCCCAATGTTCATGAGATAACAGAATAGGTTTTGGTATTTTCTGTGGAAAAAAAAAAAAAAAATTCCCTTTGTGTTGAAGACTAACATTTCAAACCTTGGAATAATATGTAGATCTACACGCACTAATTGAATTGAAATTAAAAAGTAAACATAATTTGAATAAGATAAAGAAACTCACTCTACGAGATTAAAAACTGAACATTTTACCCTTCAATTCTTGTAATTCCATTTTGAACTCGTCTTGTCACTCTTATTGGTAGTAACTTTTTTTTTGGGAGGTTGTAAGGGTAGGCATAATTTTGTGGATTAAAGTATGTATGCGTTAATAAACTTATATTATATTACACTAATTATTAAATTTTCAGGATTCCTAATCTATAAAGGTTGTGCAACTATTTTGACATAACTTTTTTTTTTGCTCTATTGCTTCCCTCCTCATAAAAACCCGCCGTTACGAAACTTTCTTATTATCAATTGGAGACCAAAGGCTATATACCACCATAAACATGGGTGCTGGAGAGTAGGTGGCTTTTGAGAAAAATTGACACACACAGACACTTTGCTTTTTATATGTATTGACTGATATCAATGATTGATTATAATATACAACCTGGCTGCCAGCTTTAAGGGATGCTGTCACGGCCAGCTTTTTATGGCTCACTTGGTAAGAGTAGCCAGCCTCTTTTTATAAAGAATACCTATCTAGTAAAATACGTTTCTGTCTCTCTCACCATTTCCTTCTTTCACCACCTCTTTTTTCATTACTTCTCTTATTCTTTTCCTCTTTCTGTCGATATCTTTCGCAGCCAACATATCTCCACATCTCTCTATTTTTCATCCGTTACAAAATAGAAAAACAATTAATTCGATAAAATACATATTAGGTTATGACGTTGTAGTAGCCGACACTACCACGCAGTGCTGCTGCTTCTATGACTAACAGCCTTTCAGATATGGCATTTGCAGATATCATTGTGCCTACAGTCTGGTTGAATCATACTTTGATTTTTCTCTACGCACACTCGACAACTATCTACGCAGCCATATTGTGCCGATATGTCGAAAGGGAGAGGGAGGTTGGATGAGAGTGGGAATACCGACTGCTGACGTCCAAGTTATACAGACCAAAGGGCAAAGCAAATGCCGCAAAGAATTAGGTAGAGGCAGGCTATTAGGAAGTAGGGGTACTCGTACTCACCTCCTCGAATCGATTCTTATTTTTGCAGTGTTGAGCGATAAATTTGGCGTCCTCGACAGCCTTTTCGGCTGAGCGTACCCTGTCGGTTTCGAAGAGCGGACTACCATTGGGCGCATTTTGGCCTGGAATGGCCGGCACATCCGGCGGCATATCCGATATATCTGGTATGACCGGATCGTTGCCATTGCCCACGAACTCGTCGGCGAGTGCACAGTCGCTGTTGAACTGCACCTCCTCCAGGCTGGGCAGGATGGCGGTGCTGGCAGCGGTGGCAGTGGCGGTGGCGGTAGCGTAGCGTGGCACTGGTAGGCCGAGAGTTGGTATGACGTAGTCAGCGGCACTGTTGGCGCAGGTGTGGTGCTGCGACGGGAATGGCGCAAAGCCGACATCATAACGCGCCATCTCGAAAACTCCGCCGCCACCACCGCCTCCACCGCTGCGGACGCCGACCAGCGTCTCCTCCGGCAGCTGCCGTTCGTCGTCCTCCAGCGGCTCCTTTTTGGGCCGCTGAATGAACAGCACCTTTGGCAGTATCTGTATGAACATTTTGTACACCCACGGCTTCATACGGTGGGTGACCGGCGACCGGAAGTTGACGTTGAGCACGGCGATGGTGACGACGACGGACAGCGTGACCAGCACCATCGTGAACAGCAGGTATTTGCCGAGCAGCGGTATGACCAGGGAGGTTGGCGGTATGATTTCGACCAGCAGCAGAAAGAAGACGGTCAGAGAGACGAGCACCGATATGCAGAGCGAAACCTTTTCGCCCGAGTCGGACGGCAGGTAGAAGACCAGCACCGACAGGAAGGACAGACCGACGCAGGGTATGATAAGGTTGACCGTGTAGAAGAGCGTTTTGCGTCGCAACGTTATGTAGAAGAATATGTCGAGATAAGGTTCTTCGCAGCAGCTGTAGTACTCCTCGTGCCGCACCGCCGGCACCTTCATCACGTCCCACTCGACCGACAGGTAGAAGTCCTGCAGGTCCATGCCGTAGTCGACGGTGTCCGAGTTCGGGTCGCCGGATAGGTGCTGCAAGTCCAGCTGGACACAAACAAAACAAAAAGAAGCAATTGCCCAAAACGTCTTCGTATCGATGGCGAACGAGTAAATCGTTACCACCCACTTACGCAATTCTGGCTGATTTACTGGCCCTGCGACCCCCAACACCACTCCTTCTCTACTAATCGTTTCGCAACAATACCAAGTAAACGAGGCTGACGGCAAACCCACTCTTTTTCTGCCAACAATCTGTTTTTCGCATTAATCGATTTCGGGCTAAGTTTCAAGATTTATTCTCGGTGAGGGAGTAGATTAAATCACATTTTATAATGGGCATTCATAAATTTTTAGGCGAGTGGTTAGAAAATTTTTACATTAATTATTTCATTTAAAAAACTAAAAAATTATTGTGTGTTAAATTGACTTTTTTTTTTTTTTTTTTTTTTTTTTTTTGGCACTAAGGGAAAAAATTATATACTTCGAATTCCTCCCTTAAAATTGCCCTTTGATCGACTATGTGCAGAATTTGGCAATGGTAGCTGGTACAGTCGTGGAGACTGAACGTCGTTTTTCACTGGCCAATATGGCTTCGGTGCAGTAGATAATTGTAAAGGTTTTCTTCGTCGAAAAGAACCACGAATTCTGTCATCAAGGGCATAAAATAGCTCTATTCTAAGGGGGTACACACATTCTCAGTGGTCCCTTTTGACACCCCCTCACAACAAAAAATCACCAAAACTGATAAAAATATACAATTGTTAGAGGTCAGGCATTTTTTTCTTGGCTAAGGGAGGGGTCCAGACCCCCCAGGACCCTCTTATACTAGCTTGTCTATTGTCTATGGTTTGTCTATGACGTTTTCAAAAGTATTCATCTTGATTTTTGTATGTAGCCCATAGTTTACGGCCACACTCTTGCTTGTATCACATTGTAGCCGTTAAAAGTGAACCTTCATTTTCAAGCAAAATATGCGCACTGAGCATCCAATACGTAGCCAGGTTTTGATGCATCAGGTAGACTAGGCCTACTTACAGTACGTAAGTATTAATAACTGTAGCCAATTGTTAACAATTTTTACTGAAGTAGTGTAGGTGGGCACTTTGAACAGCTAGTTACCTACATTAAAATGTCCATGTCGGTGTTGCTGAATCAAACATAATTATTAAAGTTAGTTGCGAATATTTTTCGTCTTCTTATTCGTGATCAAAAAATTAGCAACTGTCTCGATGAGGCATGCAGACGTATGTTTAATCAAACAATAGTCGTTAATCGTACCTTGTATCCATCGTATGTCCACGAGCCAAACTTTAACCAGCAAGTTTGTTGGTCGAACGGGAAGTATTCCAAATCGATTTCACAAAATGATTTATATATTGCTGGTGGCTTCCATACTACTCTGCCATTGTAGTAAACAATCGCCTTGGTCATTATTGTCACTTCGTAGTTACCATCGGCGCTAAAAACAAACGTTCAAATTAGAACCTATGGCTTCGTTTTGTATTGTTCTATAATCTTAATCCACTGCCCCTCTCCTCCCCAAAAAGAGCTCCAATTTATTTTTTTTCTATTCGAACCAACAACGTTTTTATACGATCTGTTTATTCGTTTAAGAAACCATTTCTTGGGGTGACATCAACTAATAAGGGCTTGATCAATATTTTCTCATTCATTGAATCACAGACCAAAATTCTATGGCAGTATAAAGTCACACCTGAATGCACGGAGTAATGGACATTAAGAAGAAAAAATCGAACTGAATTGTCTGTTTCATTGCCTAAGCTCACAATAAATCCAAAAACCATGAAAATGAATTTCGACCTAATCAGTTTTAAGTTATGAAAAATATATATGAAAGAAAATAATAATATTGGAGGTCTGTATAATGTCAATTTGTAATAAATATTTCTCGCTACTTCATTACTTACTGACTAAATAAATGCGGGAAGTATTATGTAGGTAAAGTTTTTTTTTCATGAACATATAAACATGTAAGCCGTTGGCAGGGGCTGCAAGAGACTCCCAGCATCCGATCATTAGATTGTAAGTCTCGATAAGATACCTGCGTAAGTATGCATGCGTAGGTACTTTTATGCGACTTATGTAATAACCAGGCCATTTATTTTTATGTTGGTGAATGCACTTTTGCTTCGCTCGCTGGGTAACAGGCTTTAGAAATGGCTAGCGTCAAATTATACTTCACTTTTCTCTATTCACTGTGGTGAAGAGTTGCGTAGCTAAACAGTCATGAATTGGGTTTACACCCAAATTTCTTCAATTTGAATTCCATTGCTGCTACATTTCGACTCCTCAAAAGAGGTCTCCTGATGCATCAACTAATAACATTGGTATCGACCAACCCTAAAATGTGGTCTTCTGCCAAATAGACCCACTACAGCTAAAATAACTGGTTACCCCTTCTACCTACTGTTGAATGCAATCCAACGCCTTATTATCACAATACTAAAGAATACCAAATGTCGTTACGCAGCAATAATTTACACAGTCCTACATAAAGGGTCAGAATTATCAATTAATCCGTTGAATTTGATACGTTATTATGAAGAAAAAATTGACTTCGAGGTACACTCAAATATAGACATAGTCAAATGTATTTATAAAACTGGTCATAAAAAGCATTACAGAAGTGACTTTCGTAGCTGTATTCTTTTTGGTAAAAAAAGTACTATTCTTGAGCTATTTTCAACGTGTAAGGTCTCAATAAGTTTTAGCAAAGTTAGTTTTCAGGTCAGTCATTTAAGTTTCAGTTCAGAATGCGTTCGAACAACAAAAAATCTTTCAAAAATGTCGACAAATAGAACAATTAAAATATCTTCTGTGATAAAAATACAATCAAATTATTCTTATTAGAGAACTATTCCTCAGAACTTGCTCACCGAGTCAGGTCAAAAACGTTCGAACTATTTCGGAATTAAATTATTTTTCGAGGTCCGCCCTGACAAAAAGAACAGTTTCTCTTCAGGTTTGCCCTATTCCAAAAATAATGGTACGGTATAGCGTGTTATCAATAAGTGCGAATATTTCCGACCTTTTTTTTGTTTTCAAATAACTATACCTGCAATACTAGAGTTCTTTATTACCAGGTGTGCGTATAACAATGGTTAGAAATGAGTGGTCATTTTGTGTTACTCTTGTTTACATTCAGTTTATATTGTTTATAATCGATCTATCATTTATTAAATTATTACTAAGTAAAGTAAAGGAGGGGAAGAAGCCGCACATTTTTAATGTTTGAAATAGATTTGGATAGAAGAGCTGAAAAGAGATCATATTTTGCACATAGTTACTTCAAGGCCTTATGTATCATTTGCTATCATTCAGTTAAATGATTATTCAAAAATAACTATGTAATAAAAAAACTAACAAAACTTTAAATTTTGACCATTTTACCCGATGAGGTGGGTAAGATGCCGTACAGGGGCGGTTAACATGGCTAATGGAAATTCGCATGCATTACAAAAAAAAAAAAAGTCAAATTTATAATTGTTAAAATTTCTAAAAAAAAACTATTAAAATTAAAAAACAACCTCACAGAATCATTTTTTTTTTTGGTTTTGAAAATGAAAAAAAAATCAGTTTGAATTGTTTTCTAAGGATATTCTTCAGTCTCTCAAATCATAATATGTTTTTCTAATGTATTTCTCAAAAATTTGACTAAAAATAAAAAAGAAATGATGTGAGATGGTAACTATTTCAATTATTCATTAAATTTAATCAATTAAATATCATTCTGCAATGAGTAATTTCAATATTGTTGCGGCATCATAGTCGCTATAAATGTTAGCCCTATTAGCAGATTTGAATTTTTTATTGTTTCACATTTTTTAAATTAAATAATGACAGTCAAATCAGAGGAATTAAGTACCACTGCAATCTACATAAAATTTGCAAATTATTTGATATATTATCGAAGGAAACAGGATAATTCACTCCCACAATAAGTAGAATCAAAATTCAAGTTAATTATTTTTAAGCTTATCAAACACAAAATTCATTTTTTTTTAAAATGCAAGCAAGGACTAAGGGTTCTTGTCACAAAAACTTGAACAGAAGGTCTGTTGACTACCCTGCACATACCAGTGATGTCATTTTTCTTTCAACAATGCTGCCAACATGACTTTGTGAGAGTGTGGCATCTTTGCTGACGCAGCATCTTCGCCACCTTTATCTTATACCTATGTTTACTATACACATATTGACATATAATTTTACGGAGCAAATTATAATAAAAATAACAAAAATGCCGGTTCATCTTTCATCACCCTCGAGAGCATAGGTACCTGACAGTAAAGAGCCTTAACAATACTGATGGCCTATCTCCATCAGTCCCCCTCCCTCGATGTCTCTGGCAAATTTACTGTGCGCAGAAGGTTGAAAGAAAACAATGAAGAAAAGATTTAGATAGGTAGGTAGGTATGGTAGGTAGTTGAGCGTACTGTTATAATATTATTATCTCATTAGCTTGTAGTTCGGGTTGTTCTTCGCTAGGCCTGTCGTGGAGATGGCGCTAATGTTCGCAAGTTCACTTCCTTCAAAGCTGGCAAAATGTGCTTTATTCTGAATTTTTTGTATTTGTAGGTATTTAATTTACTTAACACAAATTAAACGTACTTATTGTATAATACGATGTCTGGTAGCCAAATATGTTCCGAAGGTACATGCAAGTAATCGACACCACCGTAATCATCCGGATTCCATTTCAATTTATAATCAGTCCATTCCTGTTGAATATAGAAAAAAAAAAAAAAAAAAGGAAAAAAAAAAGAAAAAAAAAAGAAAAAAAACGTAAAAAACAACGAACACGCAACTGGATTATATTGACGTGAAAAAATTACATTTTACGATGGTATAACGTCAATCAGATTATTTTACATTCCCTTAGGAAATGTAATTTACCTTCCTAGGCACTCGATTAAACTAAATTATACGGCACTGTATCGGTTCGAAAGGAAGCAGAAACAATTTTTTTTCCTCTTCCCTTCCGAGTGTTCGTTTCAGTGAAATAACACGACCATCCTTTCATCCTTTCATCCTTTGGTTCAGATTTCGAAATCGACGATAGGAAATACTTCGTTTGAGAGTGTCTCGTGTCGTCAAAATTAATTTTATCGAGGAAAATAAATTATTTTCGAAGATGGAGCGCCACAGGGTGAAAAAATTACGACGTCGTCTTGGAAGACAATCGCAAAAGGTAAAAGGGTGCGAAAAACAAGATCAACGATCTTCATTATTCTTGTCGTTTATTTAACGACCCACAGAGTTATTTCACGGTTTCTTCGCCGACAGCTCAGAATGACAAAATATTTTAAGCGATTTCAAAAGATTCCGATTGTTCTTATTCTGATGTGTGCGTTGATATTATTCAACCGTCGTAGGAATTGGTTCCAGGTTCGATTACCCCATGAAGATATCGATCCTTTTCAGCCAAGTCGAAAAAGTATCCGACCAACTGGTAATGATTAATGAATACATATTCAGCCTCGTGCAGTTGCTACATGGTATGTGGAGGTGTGAAAAATTTTTGTTTCAAATATATGAACACCCGTGTTATCAAACGGTAACTCATCGCTTTAAATGCAAAAATTTGAAATCATTATCTTTCCATATAAATGGTTTTTTGAGTAGTGCCTGATGCCACATACCCACAATGTCAATGGCGAGATGATGACAATATGCGGTACACTCTGAGTGCCCAGGATGGAATCACGAAAGGGATGCGTAGACAAGGAGCATTCAGAGGCTGCATCTCTTAGGCTTCATCCTTTATTGGGAAGAAGAAATGAGAAAAACACTGATTTTCAATGGAAATGTGCGAATTCTGCGAAGTGAGCTTAAAACTTTCATATCATTTTATTGCCGAAATAGTTATTTGTAAAACAAGAGAATTAATCATTTACTAAATACCCGCACGCCACACACTATTTTTAGAAACAGCCCCTCCCCCCAAAAAAAATTAATAATGAACGAAGGAAGTGTGAAATTTATTTAAAGAAAAAATGAATTAAAGTAACGCATGCGCACAAACCGATGCGTAAAGTAAAAACTGATGCATGAAGAATTTACATTATGCACTTTTTGTATTCGTCCCCTTTATATACCTTCAAAGTGCACATAACTGTTTACTTTATTGACAGGTGTTGCTGAAATAATCAGTTTGGATGGTAACTCGCATGTTTCTTAAAATGCGTATCTTATTCTGAAGGAAAAATTTCATTAGATTTCAGAACAAGCTGACAACATATGAATCGATTGCTTTTACATTGTTTCAAAGATGTAGAAAAGTACTTCACATATTAAAGAGTGTCACAAATTTAATTTATTTTTGACTTTTGAGATTATCTACGTAGTTTCTAGGTATAACTTGAAAAGAGAACAGATTGAAAATTTCATTATTTTAATTTAGTTGAACATTAACGAATGTGAAGACGAAAAATACAATGTAATTTAATATATATATATATATATATATATATATGTTTCTGAGACCTATTCAAATGTAGCGGTTACTTACCCAGCCTATATCTAATAGTACAAAATTGTTGGAGGGACTGAAGAAATTGAGGACATTGCTCCATGTAATTATTCAAAAATAAAAAATAAAATAAAAAAGTGCAGTAAATACGGTTTACTCTTACTTCTTTAGGTCAGTATCGTGTGATGAGCAAATATTTTTGAGCTAGTATCAAATTTTTTCTGATCGACTCCAGACTGCGAAAAATTTTAGACATTTGGATTTGGCAGAATGAAAAGTAGACATTTTTATTGTTTTGATTCCCAATGATAATATATTAACCTCAATACGAATGATTCTTTCATAAATAAGCACAAAAAAAGAAAAAAAAAAAACTGTGAAAATTTGAAATCTTTCTGAACAAAAAAACAGGAAAATGTTCAAATAAGGAAACAGGTAAATTAAACCACTACGTGACCAAAAATAACGTGAAAAGGGGCGTAAATGTTCCCACTTAAAACATTTATTCACTTCGTCCGATCCTCTGTTCTGCTGCCTACCTTCCTCTATAACAAAAAACAAAAAAAAAAAAGGAATGAAAAAAAGAAAAAGAAAAAAGAGAAAGAAAAGAGACGTTAAATTTTGACCTCTCCCGTGAAAATACGAATATATACAACTACAAGAATGGTACCCAAAACGTACTTGCGTCAGTTCTGACCCAAGTTTTCTCATTTATTTCCGCATTAAATGCAAATTAAAATGAAAGAATTTAGATGAGGTAAACATTCGATTTTAACTTATCGCAGGTTAGAAGTTTTCATCTTTTCAGATGGGGTTTCGTAGATTGGCAGTTTAGGAAATTTAATTTACTGTAATTGCGATCCCACAAAGGAAATGTGCATTGGTCGATTGTCCTTAAATCAGGCTTAGTACTTCTTGTGGGTCTTAGGGACAGTTTAAACTCGCTGTTTTACTCTCTTTTACCTAACACCCGAAAAGTTGAGTAAAGGGAAGAACTGTGCGATGATTTATTCCGATTCCCTTAATTTATTTTTAAAAGTTAAAATTTCTCTTCTCTACAGATTAAAGATTAGGATAAGAGAATAGGGAAAGTGAGTTTAAATAATCATTTGATTGACAGTTTAGCTTTAAATTAATTTAACCTCGGAATAATTATGAGATACCTACCTATATATTAAAAATGGATTCAGCCAATTACGGACAAGCTAACTCAAAAAAATGTTGAAAAATAAATTTCCACTTTGCACACGAATAAGAATACGATAGCCCTACTTTGCGCGATGTGGACAATGATTTCTATTATGAAGGTAAAAGTAGGTACATTCTTAGTGCTATTCGAGTAAACTATAAGTAATCTGTCAATAGCCGTGAAAAGCTCTGTCTTTAGAATCGATTAACCCAGTGGCGTTGCATGAAAAATAAGGAGAGCCTGTGATTAATGCTCCTTTACGAATCTCCTCACATCATTGAATCAGCCTATTGGCATCACTGGATTAACTGGGCAATCAATCGAATGCTTGATTTTCCACGATGTGTTTCATGGTGATACTGTATTTAAGTAGGTAGGCTACCTTTAAAAACCTTGAAATAGGATAGAACATGCGGATGCGAAAGAAGAAATCGTAACATTAGGTAGGTACGTGCGACACGCATTAACGGCGTGCGATTATGCAATATCTTCTACACCGACAAACCACAAATAACTGTAAGGCAACGACGAAATTGTGCAAAAATAAACGTAGGTGCACTCAAATGTTACGAGTCTAGCTTAAGGTACTGGAGACAGAAGGAAGTCTTTTCCAACGTTTAAAACATTAAATTGTGAGGGCACGAAAAAAAAAAAAATAATGTTCAACTCATCGTGAGATCCGTTTGAAACGGAAAAGTTTTTAGTTACCATATGAGCATACCCATCCTTGGTTTCATACGAACAGAAAAGTTTTCAAAGGTCTAACTCCCCCTCAGCAAATTATGTTTCGTAGACGCCTCCCTGACTCGTCAAGTTCCCTTCTACCTTACACGAGTATAGTATAAGTTGGCGTAAGTATTCTATCTGAAACCCATATCGAGAATCCTATTGTGCGACGTATCAACAGACATAATCTCCCGTCTACTTTCACTGAAACAACTTTTTTGTGCACCCATAGCCACACTGATATCGCAAGAGATGATCCCGTAGATGAAGTTGTTACTTTCTCTTTTTTAGCCATCTGCCGCAGTTAACTTACAGCATAATCTTCGACCCGAAATTGCGCATCCACAATTTTTTGCTTGCAATCGTGTAAAATCACAATAATGCGTCGGTACGCGGCTTCAGTTTCAGCTGACAATTTACAGTTGGTAACGACTCGCTACCATTTTTCAGCGCTGAGCAATCGTCTATTTTCACGTAAGAGTAAGCTTATCATTCTTGCATTCGGTCCTGAGAGCCATTAGTAACGAAAAGAAGAAGAATAGGTTTAGCTTAAAAACGAGTTTTTAAAAGATAATCTTTTATTTTATTTTTTGGCTTTAGCTTCGTGCAAAATAAGCGTTATTTTGTTTCTGAAGATTAGCTGCAGTATTGGTATAAATATTAAAATCGCAGTAATGAGTGGAATGAAGGCTTATAAAAAACGAAAAAACATCTGTACCTAATTATAATTATTGTTATAGTCCCGAATGGATTATTATAGATGTTCGTAGGATTATTCGAATTAAATGATCGGCATAATTATCTACCAGTAACCGGCAGAGATGAATTTCATTATTCTAAGAAAGTTGAAAAAGTTGAGTAGACATATTTACCTACGTAAAAGGTTTGATGGGCAATAGAAAATGGTGTTCATACCCCGACAGACGAGTGTTTAGAAATAATCCTGCGTACCGCATTGTCGCAGTAAATGTAAAAGCGGTAAAAAAATTAGGTAGGTACACATTATTATAGTTATTATTAATGTTGAAAGGAGAGTAGAGAGGTCGGTATAATTATACGCACAGGTATGTGAAAATCACAGTTTCATGTTTCTCTTCTCAAATAGAATGTCTCGTATATTTAGTCGGTTGAATGAAGGATGCGATTGTAGCCTCTCAATTTAGCATGGTTACGACACTTTTTTGTGGGCATTTGCGCGGTTTATATCTGGCTCGCACATTCTCAAACCTTTTTAACCATTAGTAAGTGGTATTTGATTCGACTACATCAGCTGCACAACATTACACAATGTGTATGATTAGGTTAGTGTGGTCAGGTGTCGATAATTTGCATCAACTGTGTTTGATACAAAAACTCGTACACCATCCGCACAAACATGGACCAATTTTTTGGAGTTGCACGGTGTGCAGTGCACCCTCGTGAATGCATCTTTCCCCCCTGAGAACGTTTCCAAAAGAAAGTCTCTGGTCTTTCTTGTTCATTCTCCATGACAATGTCTGCGTAGCGTGTTCCACAAAGAATTGAAATAATTAGACAAATGTTACGTACCTACGTGAAAATCCAACAATAGGTTTGTTTTAAACGACAAGCTATTCCTCTACATTCGAATTGTTTCCACCCTCCAATTGATGCATTTGTCCAACAAGAGTGGAACAGCACTCCTCAGTGCCGACACGGTGTCAACGTGGCATGGCAAATAAAACAAACCTGAAGTTGTCTGATGATTACCCACGGGTTCGTCCAAATTTAACTTTAATTATTAAGCTTTTAGCTCCAGTTCAATCGTATGACCAGAGAAAAAATGAAGAAAACGATCGTAAATTTGCGACAAATATTATTACATTTTAGGGGAAAAAGTAATTTAAAAATCAACCAATAAACTGTCGTTTTTCAAAAATTGGTTCCTTCGATATAAATTTTTGCGACGTTGCCATTTTCCATTCACAGTGTGATGGTCCGGTTGACTTTGGTTCTTCCTATGAGTTTCTTATCACTCGTAGGCGGTAATTTATTTTTATTACTCGTTCACTTGTGGTGTTTGCCACTTCGTTGGTAAAGTCGACTCGTTATTAAATAATTTTAAATTGCGAATGGACTAACCGAATGAAATTTTTTTGCCCTCTCCAAGAAATTTGATGAAGATCCGCCTATGCAAAAAAACTTCTGAGGAAGTACGTACTATAAACGGGTGTAGTTCTTAGGTGAAACTAGAGCTAAAGTTCTGTGGAAACCGTTGAATTATTTCCCCAATTTAGCGCCAAAATGCTGGTTATAGAGGAGGTTTCATGATTTCCCCTTCTAAATTATTTTAATTGAAGAGTACACCACCGTTCAAATTTTATTTGATTGACATTTTACACCTCATTTTATAAAGTAACTACCTACGTGATATCATACTGAAGAACTGAATGAGTAAGGAATTATCAAAAATTAGGTAGGCTACACTCAAAAGTTTACTAACCTGTTCAACCCAAACGCTGGTAGTCATAACTTGATTTCTCAAATTCTGCAAACAAAAAAAAAAATATATATATATATATTAACAAACGCAGTTATAAGGAAATCGATAAAAAAATCGTATCACGAAGTTACAGCTTGTATGTGCTGTATAATGTTGCCTGCCGATAAATTACAAGTTTGCCAGAAGAATGTGGAAAATAAAGATGAGAAATAAGGTGATGGGGATTATAGTTTGTTGAAAATGTGTAATGGGGTAGCTGGAGGTAGCCACCAAAAGATATTTCGAAACGGTAGTATCGAACATGATGACGGCTTGTGTTAAGAACCATATCGACAGATTGATGCATCGACAACTTTTTTTTGGTGAGGTGCGGGGGGGGGGGGGGGCGCGGAGGGATGCGGGGGGGAGGGAAAGAGAGAAAATTCAAGCCACTCTCCACCTCACCCGTTCTTCGCCACCGTATCTTTTTTGCTCTTTTTGTTTTTTGTTCGTCTCAAAAAATATATTTCTCCTGCTACTTAGTACGTACCTACATATATAGGTGTAGTATACCTACAGTAGGTATACAGTAGGTGGATGTACCTACTGCGTATGATGGGGGTACCTTTTTCGTTTTATTTTCATCACGTTCGAAATGAACAGAGGTCGTTTATCATCTCTAATGTTATTTGCGTCGTCGTCGTCGTCGTCGTCGTCGTCGTCGTCGTCGTCGTCGCCGTTGCTGCTTCGCAATATAATTGAATCGGCGGTAGCTTTTTACTCGTCGGTCGTCTCCGTTCTGAAAGCACTCCCACGGGCCTCACACATCGGTCCTCTTTTTTGGCCCATTCGACTACAAACTCGCCATTCGACGCAGCTTCTCGTCAATCCACCGATTTTGTGCGATTTCTGATACTAATACTCGGCCGAACGAGACCGGTCGGCTTAACTTTATGGCACGTCTTGGCACCAAAGATACAGTCGCTTGTATATACGATGGGCCATCGTCTATTCTTCAGACCATACAAGTGATCTTCCGTATTGTCGTATCAGTATCTTCCATCAGACAAACAAAGCATAAATTCCGAACATGTGAGTAAGATGGACAGCTCACGCCTATAATTATGTTCGTGCTCGGTATTTAATAGCATCTACGCGGTTCATCGTTTCTCAATTCGTCAATTTCACTATCTGCGATGTTCACCATTAGGCTAAAAATTATGCCAGTTTTTCACCGTATTGACTGCATGGTTCAATCCCAGCTGTGCCTCTATCGCCGAATTTTTTCCTTTAAAAATGAACTTGCACCAAGGTCTGCGTTAAAAATGACGTTAAGTGCAGTGAAGTGGTGAAAATGTGGGACGAATAGTTTAGTGAGGATGCTGGGCCAAAACCAAGGGTTTATGGAGATGTTGAAGGTGACAATAGAATTGGTCGTCCAAGCACACCAATTACTGCCGAAAAAGAAGTGAAAAAAATTCTGAACATTGGTTCTAAAAGCCGCCATAATACCATATAAGGGAGGCAGCTGAGGAAAACGGAATTTTGTATGGCTCATGTGAGGTAATTTTCACTGCGGTTTTGGGGGTGAAAAGAGCGGCAGCCAAAGGGTATAGTCGGGCAAGCGTATCCAGTCAAATAGTCTGCTTATTTTCTACTCAATTTTATGAATTATCAGCTTCGAAGTGTTCGTATTTGTTGTGAAAAAAAAGTTTTTGAATTTTGACAGACGATATTTATTTCTCAGCAATAACGAGTGCCGTCGTATTGCAGTGTTACACAATGATATGCTAAGTACACGTACCAAAGACGTATACGAAAAAATTTTCCTGTAATTCTTACTCGGCAATAAATGCCGAAAAAGTCAATCAAAAATTTTCAAAAATCAAAAACATGCGCTCAAGAGTCAATCACTTTTTTTCTGCTAAAATAATATTTCTCATATGAGCCCATAAATATAATGTAAGTATGAACTTATATTAATATTAAAATTGTCCAATTAGGGCCCCATAATTATCGAAAATTCTGTGCCACACTCGAGCTGAAAGTCCCAAAAAGCAGCTCCGCTAGAAAAACCGTACAAATCAATTTGAAGAAAACCAAGTCCACCGTTGATGGTTTGATATTTTCATTTTGTCAGCCCAACAAATTGGAAATAAATTGTTTTGACCATGCGAATGAACCTTCCCATTTTTACTACACACAAATTTTATGAGAGGGTTCCGAAACCGACGAAGAGAAAACGTTAATTTATACCTAAAACCGATTGCCGAATTTATGCTTACATCAGAGTTAAAGCTGAGTTTTGTATCTCTGATTTAAATAATTCAAAATGGTACAACTGGGCACAGTCGAGTACCTATCGATGTAAGATCAAGATCAAGACTACCATGGTCTTGGAAAGATCTGGCTTTAGTTCTCGCTTCAATTAGCAAATTAGAAATCAAAAATGAAAGTTCACTTCCTACCAGTTACGTATGAAAATTTAAAAACGATCGGCCCTTCGACATATTCAAACGAGGTTTAATTTACACTTTCCAAACAAGGATAAAAAGTTGACGACTTATGAACCTGGGCGAACATGAGGCTGTAAAGAACAAAATGTTGCTGATTGGTGATGCGTGATGGAATTTCACTACCTACGAGTAGGTACACTACCTCCACTACATTACCTACTCGTTTTGCTTTTTGACATTTGTTATATCTATGTCGAGTTTACGATGTGGTCGCGTGCTTACGATGCACACTGATTTAGTGATTATTTATCTTCTAGCGTGCTCTTCTCCCTCCTTTACATATCAAAAAAAAGTTATTTAAGTCGACAATTACCCGTACCTGTCCTATGGCTGTAAGTTTTCTTTTCTTCTAATTTTGCGTTACGTACCATACAAAATGAAAAGAAATAGCATTATAAAAAAAAATTTAACGTAGCAGCTGTTCCGTTAGAAAAAGTGGATTTTCAAAAAGTAGGTAATTATAGTTGCCAAAAAGTTGGTAATCGATCATAATTGATGACTGTATTAAATTTTATAAGTGTTGACATAAAATTACGTGCGTACTTAGTTCAAAATAATTACCTATTTCAAAACAGAAATAAAAATTGACTTTATGGAAGTACCTTCTGGCCGAACCGTACCAAAATTCGTAGCATTTTACAATAAATTATAGCGAATATTTATTCCAAATTTCGTAGCTGCTGGTCAAAAATTAAGCATTTTATAGCCCCAATAAGAAGAAAAATGGTAGTACCGGAAGTACCGTCCGGCTGATCCGCTCCAAAATCAATAGGTAAAGTTCTCGCATGCTAATGTTTGAACCAAACCCGTTGACTTTCGGACAAAACTTGCAATCTTCACCGTGGCAACAAGAAAATGGAATGCATAATAGATAAGTACTTGTGTAACATGTATACTATTGTAGTACTTATGTAGGTATCTACCTACGTGTATATTGTATGAGTTTCAGCAAATGGAGCCAGTATTTTTTTAAAGTTATGAAATGAAAAACATACCCACCCCACCCTTTGAGGCTAATAGCGGATGGATTTTAAATAAGTAGATTTTCTTAGAAAACCTACTTTGAAAAACATCGCATTACATGCTGTGAGGTCAACAGACATAATGTATGTATTTATAATTTTATTATAATGTTACCCAGGAATCGAATGCAATAAGCCTACCAATTTGTGAAGACTAAAAATGGTTTATTTTGAAAAAGGCGTACGATTTCAGTTTTTCTTTTCGGGTCATTATTTTCTCTCAGTAGGTACCTATGGATGAAAACGAAAATCGGTGATATAATCGTCTTAACGACGATGGCTTTACCTTTTGACGCATTTCAAACTTCGTTCATACCTTCGTATTGGGAATCAACTTTTCCGTTTATCGTTTCCCCTTTGATCTGTTTGACGTAAAGAAAATAATATTGTTAATTAGATTTTTTTCTCTTCCATCTTTTACCAAACAAAAAAGACCAACGTAAAAAAAAAAAAAAAACGGATTCGATAAGCGAAATGACTTTTTCCATCAAGTTGAAAATATATTCGAAATTTTCTGAAAGAGAAAAAAGAAAACACAAAGTGATGAAAAATATTCTGCCTAAAAAGATTTGGAACTTTCTGCATAATTCCTTCGTTTTCAACCATTATTCGACATTGGAGTAGAAGGAGATTAGAGGTGAGAAATGAAGTTAAAAAATTCTTCAATATCAAAGTGGGGTGATCTTTATTCTCCGTTGAAAAAACTTAAAATATTAATTTTAAGAACGTTAGGTATCTTATTCAACAAAAATGATTAATTCGATATTATTGAACGACTTTTTTGGGGTGGAGAATTGTAAATTTATTGAATTTAATTTGAGAAAAATGGCTTCGAGCCTAAGGTTCTAGTTGCCAAATGTTTAATTATTTATTTTTTTTAACTCATTGTCGGAAAAAATTTTTCACTTTTCCTACTTAAACCTATTTCCGCTTATCTTTAGTCTACATGAAATAAACTTCTTTTTATTTTTATTTCTTTATTTTTTAATTTTTTAAAGACACGTTTCTGATAATCTAATTTTTATTTATATAAAATTGTTCATATATTGGTTACTCCAAATTATGTTGAAAACATGCTGTTTTTTTATTAATTTATAATTTGAAAATATGTTATTGAAAACTGGCTAAAAAAATCCAAGTTTAGAGGAATTTATACGATCATAAAGAGCTCTTTGAAGTTTATTAAATGCAACTCATTCGAAAACTTTTAACATGCTTCAAGTTAAAATTTTCAATAAAACAACAACAGCAGTGGCCGTGTCAGAATTGTGCTCAATGGGGAATGAGGATGGTTGTAGTCCGAAAATTCTTTCACATCATATGTACATTATTCATCTATACATCGCTTTCAAATTTTTATAAATTTTCACCGAGAAATCAAAGATGTGAGAAGTGATTCAGCCACCAAAATACGAAGAAAAAATTTTAAAATGTGTCCTGTAAAGGAAAAGAAAAGAAATAATATGCCTGTGGGGACTCTCCCGTATGAGGTATAGGGGCTCGGACCCCTCAACGACAGTCGCCACCCCAAAGGGCAGGCAAATAATCGTCCTTGCGACGTTAAACAACACAAAATACGTTTGATCGTAATTACCTGTATGTACTTGCAGGATGTACGAGTACCGAATTGTGACATAATAAGATGATGTCACGATTCGAACACAAACCGGCCAGCCATCTCTTATCTCGATAGGGGATGATGCGACCTGGCCGTTCTCACCAATGTACGTATTATCCTACGTACGTGTGTTTGTGTGTGTGTAAATAAGCCGTATATAAACCACCCAAACCGGCTCTAAAATCGCTAGTGTTCGCCTTGGTTTTGGCTTACCCGTACTTATGTACGAAGTGGTTGAACACGCTTAAATTCTGTAGAATTTCCTTCTGGTGAGAATATCTCTCACGACAAGGTATTCCACAGTGGTGACCTCGACGTGATTTTTGGCTACATCGTGAGGTGTCTTGAGGCGCGTTGCGCTTTTACAAAAATTTGGTGCGGTGCACTGGCAAGAAACTCGCTTGCTCAGCAAATAAAAATATTTTTTTGCAGACCAAGACACCTTTTAGGTTGTCGAAGTAGAGTTTACTGAAGTGGGAATTTACACCCCTCTCTTTAAAATATATAAACAAAGAGAAACCAGACAGCAGACCTGGAGGAAGAAGGTTGGACTCATCCCCCAACTCCCCCAACTTCGACTCGACACTCTAATAATTTACCAAATCTGGAAGAAGGCCCTCAACACCCAGAATTAGCACGACTGGGAACTGCAATAAACAAAGAACAACTAGCAGTTAAAACGTTGAGAAGTGGTTGAACTTTAAGCCAAAGTTCTGACCCAAAAACACCTGTCCTACAAACACAGTAGCCAGTGTTTTCGACCAGCAAGGAAGGAAGTAGTTCTGTGGAATACGCTTGTCATCAGAAAGTCATAGCAATGGTCCCATCACCAAATGGAAATGAAAACCCACAACCATCGCAGGGAGGTAGTAGTCAGCCACAGCTGACACCCGAAGTCCTGGCACAAATTATGCAGATTTTGCAGTTACAGCCAGGACAGAACCCCAACTTTTATAGACGAAGGATAGAGATCCCGGAATTT
The DNA here is from genome assembly GCA_011428145.1 of Ericerus pela. Taxonomy (NCBI): domain Eukaryota; kingdom Metazoa; phylum Arthropoda; class Insecta; order Hemiptera; family Coccidae; genus Ericerus; species Ericerus pela. The sequence goes on from WOFM01000095.1 coordinate 698,155, forward strand.
CTGCCCAATGAGGTAGACTTATGGTTGACACTCTTGGAAGGCAGGTTCAAGATGGAAAATATAACGCAGAACCAGTGGTATCTCCACATTTGTGGAGGCATGCCCGCACAGATAATCCGCCACATTCCGGATATTATGGAATGCCCTTCGACAGAAGATGATAAATATGCCTGGTTCATCAAGAAGATAAAGAATGTGTTTGGAAAAACTAAAAACCAAATCATTGATGATGTGATGGGTGGTATGAAGATGGGGGATGACAAACCCTCAATCTTCATGGCAAAATTGAGACAGAAGGCGGACAATATCGTAGCCCCTTCTGTCATAGGCAACCAATTTTGCAAGCAACTTCCTCAAAGTGTTGTGCAATGCCTAGCCGCTGTAGGTTCGACTGTGATAAATACATCGGCAGACTTGGACTTCCTTGCAAAATCAACAGATAATGTGCTAGAATATACCAGGTCCATGCCTGTGGTAAGTGCAGTATCTGTAGAGACTGGAGAGATTGCTCAACTTCGAGCTCAAATAGCTCAGTTGACCGATGAAGTAAAGAGGAACAAAGGCCAAAGCTCCACAAAATCCAATAGTAGCTGGCGACAAAGATCTAAAAGTAGAAACAACAACAATAATAGTAGCAATAGCAAAGGACGACAGTCCAGATCCAGAGACCGCAGATCTAGTTCCAACAATAGGGGTCGGAGTTCAACTCCCCTGAGAACATCATCTCCTAAAAAACAGTCTCGAAATTGGGATGATAAATGTTGTTTTTTCCATAACAGGTTTGGCACAGAGGCCACCAAATGTAACAACAGATGCAAATGGTGAGGCAAATCCTATACCAAGGAGGCATCAAACTAGAACAAGGGGCCGTCTATGCGGCCAAAGACCTCTCGGAAAAATACTCATGCAGCCTGTTCATTAAGGACAAGACGAACAGGAGAGGGTACTTAATCGACTCGGGAGCAGACCTGAGCATATTGCCAGTTAACAAAATCCAAAAAGCACTCCCTCCAAAATACTATCTCCGTACTGTGAATGGTCAAAACTTTCCAGCTTACAGACTTGAAACAAGCAAAGTTGACATCGGACTCAAGAAAATCATGACGTGGTCCTTCACAGTTGCAGATGTTCCAAACCCAATCCTGGGTACAGATTTCCTTGCACATTTTGGCCTGATCATTGACCTCAAAAACGGCAAATTGATTGATAGTGAATCTAAACATTGTGTGGATGGCAAAACGCTAGCTTACAGACTGGACACAAATATATCCAGCTGTACCAAAGTCGACGGACAACTCTTACGTATCCTGTCTGACTATCCTGGAGTCACCCAACCATCAATTCGCAGGCATCCTACCTATAAACATGACTTTGTTCATTATATAGAGACTAAAGGACCACCTTGCCATGCTAGAGCACAAAGATTACTGCCTGACAAACTCAAAGCGGCACAGGAGTACTACCATCGCATCATCGAGGAGGGCATATGTCACCCCTCAGAAAGCTCATGGAGCTCCCCTATCCACATGACCAAAAAAGCAAGTGGAGAGTGCCAAATTTTTGGAGACTACAGGGCCTTAAATGCCAAAACAGTTCCTGATCGCTACCCAGTCACCAATATAATGGACTTCAACGCGAATATGAAGGGTAAAACGATGTTCACCAAAATTGACATCAACTAGGCATTCCACCAAAATCCTATGGCTGACCAGGACATACCAAAGACAGCGGTTATAACCCCCTTTGGACTATTCGAATACCTTTGAATGCCATTTGGACTTCGCAACTCAGCACAAACTTTCCAGAGATTTACCAATGGACTGTTTAGGGGATTGCTGTTTGCATATGCATACTTGGATGATATTTGCATTTGCTCTGAAGGCGGTGAGCAACAGCACGAGGAGAATGTAAGAGCCATCATACAGCATATACACGCTGCCAGGCTTACTATCAACGTAGGTAAAAGCTTATATGCACAGACCGAAATTGACTTCCTCGGCTACAAAGTCTCGACCCAAGGCATTTCCCCCTTGAAGACCAAAGTAGAGCCAATATTGAACTTCCCGAAACCCTCAAATGTTGCTGAACTCAGGCATTTCTTGGAGATGGTGAACTTCTATAGATGTTGCATGAAGAATGCAACAGCCAAACAAAGTAAGCTGTTTGCACTAATTAAGACAAGTAAAAAGAAAGATAAGACTCCACTCGAATGGAATGAAGAAGCCAAACAGGCATTTGAGAAAATCAAAGATGCACTGGCAAATGCAACTCTATTGGCTCATCCAGACGAAAGTCTGCCATTATGCGTGAGTACTGATGCTTCTGATTTTGCTATTGGTGCAACCCTGTACCAACTTGACTAAGACAACAAGAAATTACCGCTGGCTTTCTTCTCGAGGAAGCTCTCAAAAACAGAAAAGAACTATAGCACGTACGATAGGGAATTGGTCGGAATTTTTGCTGCGTTGAAGCATTTCAGGCACCAATTAAAGGGTAGATGTTTTTCTGTGTATACTGACCATAAACCCCTAATATATGGCTTCACACAAAAAGCAGAACTGGCATCGCGAAGAAGAGCACGACAATTAGACTATATTGGTCAATTGACTACCGACATTCAGTATATAAGTGGAGAACTTAACACTCCAGCTGATGCCTTGAGTAGAATCGAAGCTATCTCAGCTCCTATCCAATTGCCTTATGCTGAAATAGCTAAAGCACAGCTTAAGGATGCAGAATTGTAAGAGTTGTTATCGAACGATGATACTACTCTCAAATTGAGACAGAGAAAAATTCCTGGTACTGATATTTTATTAACATGTGACGTCAGTACAGGTAAGAATAGGCCATTTCTACCAGTAAAATATCACAGGTTGGCTTTCAACAGTGTACATAATCTGTCACATGCTGGGCCAAAATGTAGTGCTAATTTAATTTCGGCAAGGTTTGTATGGCAACGAATGAAGTCTGTCTGCAACAAATGGGCTCGCAGTTGCCTGAACTGTCAAGAATCCAAAGTAGGAAGACACACTCACTCGCCCCTCAAATCCTTCAAACAGACAGAGTGGTTTAAAACAGTACACATGGACTTGGTAGGCCTATTGCCACCATCTCAAGGACACAGATACCTGTTAATGATAATAGACAGGGCAACACGATGGTCAGAAGCAATTCCTCTATATGAGATGACAGCTCCAACTATAGCTGCCATGTATCACGAGATGAGAAAAACTTTGTGATACTCATTGCAGGCAAACCTCGAACAATTTCAATAGACAGATTGAAGCCTGCATACATGGTAAGCGATGATAAAAGAATAAAGAGGTTACAGAGAGAAAACATAGAAAATATCCAGATGGATTCACCAACAAACAAAGAAGAATCCGTCGAAAAATGTGAAATAACAAATTCACAATTAGAGAAAACATCAAAAATAAAAAAGTCTGTAAAGTGTTCGGACGATGTTACTATCAAAACATTTGATCCCAAGGCCCCCATATGCCCACAAAAAAGAGGCAGGCCTCTAGGCTGTAAAAAATGTAAAAATTCCCATCCTTCTCGCAAGTCTGAGAGGTTAATGCGAAGAAAATAAAATTTACTCCCGAAAAAGTAATATCCGCTACGTAAGTTTAAACCTGCTAAAAATATGCGACAAAAATCGGAATTCCGTGAGACAAAAGAAACTCCGGAGATAAGCAAACGAGGAATGCCAACAAAATGAAAACGACAGGAATAAACAAATCCACGTGCGATACGGAAATAAAAATTGCAACGTGCGTTTATTGTCAAACACAAAGATAATCTCAACATTGTGACGTCACAAGCGGAGATTCCTTTGTAATAAATTCGAAAAATATATTCTCCGAGTTTATTTCAGGCATAACTTTGCTTAAACCGATCAGAACTTAACCGGAAAACTTGCATATGGCCGAGAATTTTAAGCACTATCCCCTCTACATGCTGACAAGAAGATATGAAAAAGCTAAAACGAAAGAGTAATGGTAAATCAAAAATAACAGTAATTTCACCCGTTTTAGAACTGTCTAACAACTTGGACGTGTTTTCTAAACGATATTTTTGGATCTCCGTTTTCCTTGCTTACCTATTCCAATGTTGCTACCAACCCAAATCTTCCTCAACACAACCAAGAACTCAAAAGTTCCGGAAGTTGCCAAGAGCACTGGGCAAATTCCGGAACAGATGTCGGAACTTGATCAAATTGAGGAGGAACTCCTGATGGACATGGCACCCGCCGTGGAGAATGTTCTCGCAGAGATGACAACTCTGCTACCACCCATCATCTCTCCTCCCCGGACTCCACCGGAACCAACTCCGACGATAGAACCCCCGATGCCGGAGCCAAAGCCTACGGAGACCAGGGAACCAATGAAGTTCCTATTCACGGCGGAGAGGGCAGCCAACAAAAAAGTAAAGATGGCTGCCTTGACATCCTGTGAATTCAAACTCCCCGATGCTCAGGCAGCCTCAGTTCAGACATCCGCTGCCCCCTCACTCCCACCATCACCCCTACACCTATACCAAAAACCGATTACCAAGGCATAGGGGAGAGGACAGCCGGGCAAACTACCTGGCCCGAATGTATGCTTGTAAGGAATCTTACGAGTGTGTCGGGGCTGCAGTAGGCAGCGCCCTGGCAAAGTGGGAGGCTGATCAAAAATGGCATTAAACCCACACATCCCCCCAGGCCTTGCGCATGTTTGATCATTTTTGCAGCGCAAAAACTGGGGGGGAGTAGCTGTGGGGACTCTCCCGTATGAGGTATAGGGGCTCGGACCCCTCAACAACAGTTGCTGCCACAAAGGGCAGGCAAATAATCGTCCTTGCGACGTTAAACAACACAAAATACGTTCGATCGTAATTACCTGTATGTACTTGCAGGATGTACGAGTACCAAATTGTGACATAATAAGATGATGTCACGATTCGAACACAAACCGGCCAGCCATCTCTTATCTCGATAGGGGATGATGCGACCTGGCCATTCTCACCAATGTACGTATTATCCTACGTACGTGTGTTTGTGTGCGTGTAAATAAGCTGTTTATAAACCACCCAAACTGGCTCTAAAATTGCCAGTGTTTGCCTTGGTTTTGGTTTACCCGTACTTATGTACGAAGTGGTTGAACACGCTTAAATTCTGTAGAATTTTCTTCTGGTGAGAATATCTCTCAGGACAAGGTATTCCACAATGCCTGTTACTTTTATTGGAATAAAAAAAAAAGGATGGTTAGACTGCCCGCTTGGAAGTTCAAACTGGCATCCTATTTATGTTATTTGCCAGCTAATAGTGGTGAACTTGATTATGTGGCTAGCCATAATTGGCAAATATATTTTATATAGGACAAGGTACATCCAATCCCCTACAGCCAATCCCCACACACTCTCCCAATAGAGAGACTCAACATAAGTTGAATGATATGTATCATTAGATGCTGTGGAAGGTTGGGCGGAGCCAAAACATCTCTTAAACCTAAATTCACCGGCTTACACTACCTATATGGGTTCTATTTCCACTATATGGGCGTCATCTTTTGCAAATTTAGTCAAGAAGGAGAGTTGTGAGTTTCACCATGCACCACTGAAGTGTGTGCATATCCAGTACACGTTGAGGATCACCAATTGTAGGACTTCCAACTTTGGCATTCAAACTGATATCCTGCATATTAGGTAGTTAAAAGCGGTAGACTCGACCTCATGGTAATTCCACCGCTGGATATAACTGGCAAATATATTTTATGGCGGATCCCCCCCGAGGATCTTGATTCACACCCAAAGTGTTTATCCTCGCTTTGCTTTGGAAATGGTTTTTCAGTAATCCAAAATTGCGGGGCTTCAGCTTCTCAGGCTACTGAAAAACAAATGTACTATTCTACAGTTTGTTAACAAAATGCAGTAATTTTTTTTTGTGCTTCTGAAAAACTGATGATTTTAACTGAGCTCATTTTTTCGAATACATCTTCGGGTGTTTTCATGGTGTTACATGAGCTGGTTTTTGAGAAGGCTCTGGTCCGGGGAGGTTCTTAACTGGTAGGGATGATGTCTTTATACCATGTATTCAGAGACGAGTCTCTAACGTTTCTTGGCAATGAAACCTTTACTGAAAACTTTTTCTTCTTTAATCGGTGATTTTTTTTGGGTTACCTATCACGCATACAGCTAGAGATGCAGTTTTGAGAGAATACGTAGAAGATAATCCGATAACAGTCGGCCTTTAGTATGTAAGTTTGTCTATCAAATAGTTGCATAATGCATAGTGACTTGGTTACCCAATCTGCAAAAATCTCTATCACTTTTATGATGGACGCGTAGATGTCCCATTTACGAATCTTGTGGCACAAATCCAAATTACTGCCTTGTCTTGCGTGCAATTCATGATGGATAGCGCTGAGATATGAGACTGATGTGACGTGAGTTTATTTGGAGTCACTTGGAAGTTGTGACTACTTTAGGGCAGTAAAACACTAATTTAGATACATTTCAGCCAAGGGAACATCATAGAAATGACACATCGATGGGTCAAGGGGATAGCAAATAATGTATCACGTCATATAGGCCACCAACTTCAATATCTGACAAAAACGCGTTCCATTGTTACCAACGACATTGATATGTTCCGAATAATATGATGTAGGTAAGACACGGAAGTGCCACCAACATGAATATCATTTCAAGCACTACCTACCATAAATACGTCATTAATACGACACAAATAATGAGTCCTGTGCGTCAATATGTGTCGACAATGGGATAAAAATGTGTTATTAAGACTGATTGTCTTGGACTTGTGCTCCTGTGAGGGTCAACCTTAGATGACGAAGTTATCAACGAACAAGTTGACTTTAAGGATAACGGATTTAAAATTATAAATTTATCCAGGAGACGACCTAAGAGAAGAAGTAAATTTGCAACCGATTAGCTTTCCAAATGTAAAGTTCTCGCGGACTCTATTCTGGCAAAAATGAGAAGAAAACACAAAAAAAAAAAAACCAATAATATCGGTCTACAGATAGCTGCTGAACTCACCACTTCGATTAGCTGAGACAAACGTAATCCCATTTTCACCGTCAACCTATCCGAATTATTTCCCACCGGTCGTATCAGACGATTGTAATTTGTGAGCAGGTCGTCGTACAATCGCCTCGCCTCTGGGTTCGCCTGCGTCTGAAGGCATCCGTTGATCAGCTGCAGCAGCCAATAAATAGCCACAAGACTAATCTCCATCTTTCGGCATCGCTGCTGACAAAGCAAACGAGCAAACGCTATAATTAAGAGTCTGTCGCGAGTCAGCGAAAATACGTGCATGAAAACATCGATCCCATAATATACTGTCGTGTTGTAGACTGGGCACGAACTGCATTATCTGCATTCGGCTTCATTCGGGGAGGGTCATAACAGTTTGCTAGGTGCCCTCGTTTAAGTTTAAATTTCGACAATTTTGAGCTATGAGAAATAGCACAGCCTAACTAACGTTCTGTAAAACAAAAACAAAAAACGCACCCGCTGATTTGTTTCTCACCCCTGATCCCTGGTGCATCGTTTAGCGGTTGGAAATCTTTTACGTTTGATTAGTAAAGATTTCAAATAAAATTTGACGACTGCTGTGATATATAATTCAAGATTGGTTGTTATTTGGACCCACTAGTTTAGTGTTTCTCACTTTTGGTACGTGTCGAAAAAATTAAATCACAGATTAGGTAGGCTGCCATTTTCCCTTTTCCTTAAATAAAATGTTCGTTTTACACAAAGTGGATCTCGAATGTGAGCAGTTTTTCAAAGTCAGTTAGCTGTGGGAACCACTGCTCAAGTCGACCCATTATTTGGTTTTGGTAGGAAGACTGAGAGAAAAACGCTACAATCATAAACACTGATTTAATTGACAAAATTTATAATTTATTCCAATTCAGAACATCATTTCTAATCTAATAAGGAAATAAATACCAATCAGCATTAATATTTGCCGTGAAAAATTTATTAGTTACATTTTTTTGTTTTTACGGGGTTTCGAAAAGAAGAACGTTAATATTTCTGCGCTCGTCTAATACCTATTCCTTATAAAAAGAAATATAAATCGACAAATATTTTTTGAATTTTTTTCTTGCTCTACGTAATTTCCTTTAACAATGGCAACACATTTTACATCTAAACGACTTGCTGTTGATTTGGTCCAGTTTAAAAGCCTGTCGCTAATATGCACCTACTGAGGGCTTAGGAAATGAACATTAAATCTCCTGCTGGTAGTGCTGCAGTTCAAGTGCATCGGTATTACAGCGGTTGCTTACCCAGGTGCAGATTATTTTTGGAATTTGAAGTAAACGTATTATCGTTACTCGCGGATGTGCCAATTCACATAGTGAAATGGTGCAAGTTATTATTTGTAGTTATTTCGAATGAAAAAGTATCTCACCGTTTGTGCTACCAAATGGTCCAAGTGCTTGAGGATACACCTACTTTGCAGAAATACAGCACAGAAAATTTGGGTCGTTGGAAATGGAGAAATTTGAACGAGAAGATGAGAATTGGTACAAAAAATGATAGCTCACAACAACTTTATGATAAGTAGCTGTGTAGTGTACGTATATCTTGGAATGAACTTAAGTCAATGCCATAAATGCATTCTTTCAAAAATTTTCGGCAATTTTTGTCTCGATCTCCATCAGATTTGTTGGACGGACACGAAATAAGAGTTCCTTTTTAGAAAATTTTTTTTGTTTTCTCTATTTTCTTCAACTTTTGCGCAAATAGCCCTTTTTCAAATTAAATAACATGAAAACTAATAAAGAGGAATCGAGTCTTTTTTAAAAAATACATTTTTTTTCAAAATTTGCCATAAGAAGTAGGTAGAATGTATTATGGCATTTTCTTCATCTTTTTTTAAAATAATTACATGAAAAAGTAGTCGGAAGACGCGAGTTTTTTCTAACAGTTTTCATAATTCTCGTTCAATTTCTTATTTCCTCGACTTCTAGCCACTCAAATTTTCTGTTCTTCATCCCGAATAATTTGTGAAAGTCTTTTTCATTCTGGTGAAACAAACAATGAGGTAACAACTACCTTTTTATTCGAGAAAATTACACGTGAAAACTCCAACTTTTCGAATTTCGATCATAATGCGAATTGGCCCATAATACACGATTACGAATTATATACACTTTGAATAGGTACGCGACTGCGGCAACACGTACGAGCTTAGCCTACTGTATCACCGCAGCATTTTTGACGTCCATTCCTCAAACCTGCGTGAAAAAAGTCTCCATATGATGATGGAGTGCGCTAGTTTTGTTTCACGGCGCCACAGGCGACGTATTACGAAACAACGACATAATATTCGGGGTAAGAACTGCGTGAATTTCAGAACATGGAGCTGCTGGCGGTTGATTATGATTTGAACAATGCCGAGATATAAAATTTGCGGGAAAATGTGAGAAAATGGTACCGTCAAATTCTGAAAATAGTAGATATACGAAACGAGAAAATGGTTGACTAAATAAAAGTCTGTAGCCATAATTTTTTTCTACGTGGTTGCATTGCAAAGGTAATCTGCAGTTGGCAGGTAGGTGCCTAGCTATAATTTTGTATCACATTTTTGCTCGCATAGATTTCGTTATTTTAATGACGACTTTTTCGTTTCAGACATATTTGAGGCGCTCTCAAGTAGACATCGTAAAGTAGGTATAAAATACGTCATAAAGTCAGGAAGCAACGAGGTAGGTATTTGAACGCGATAAAAGTTTGACCACGGTTTATCGGTAAAATTCACGGGTCTCGAAGCAACGGTTACAGTAACACATTTCCAGATTTGAATTTCCAATTTACGATTTGGTTGTGAATACTATACGAGCACGTATAACACGAGGAAAAAGTGTCAATAATATGATTTGCGGTTCTCCAGTTTTCTCAAATAGTCTCATTTTGAGGGCAGTACGTAGGCACAGTAGAAGCAACCGAAGATGTGGTTACAATTTCAACGGTGGACCACAGCTCACAATTACCGAGGTGTGCGCGAAAACGACAGAAAAAGGCGGTGAAATTGCGAAGACAGCATTCGAAACTATGGAAAATGGTGGGTACTGCGCTAAAACCGGTCATTCCACGAATACCACAAACGTTCGTCGAAGCGATTTTACAGCTAAAAATGGCGAAAATCGGCGTGGAATAAGGATTTTCATCGGGCATAGTAATTATTACTCGCAGCATCGATTCACCAACGTTCGTACAGATAACGCGAAAATATGTGCGAAACTTTACCAAAAATATCGAGCAGTAGGTAATATACTTACGTCAGAATCAAGTGACAATGATTTGATGGCATGACGTTCGATAGAGGAAACTACACCTACAGCAGGTGCGCCAAATTACGAATAAATATCGAAAATCGCGATACGAATGGCACATAAATACGCATCGTAGATTGAAATTTATCGAAAATAAAGGAGAAAAAAAAAGGAGAAAAAATGTATAATATTTTTATACTTTTTTCCCCCCCACAATATCACATTATTACGAACGTTATCTACGAATGTATTATCAATTGGATTTTCCTTTATTTTTTTGCTTTGTTTTTGTTTTTGTTTTTGTTTTTTTTGTACGCGTGTATTTTACTTTATGGTTTACTTTTTTCTTTATCTCAAGTCCACGATATGACCCCACCCCATCCGCGAAAATCCAAACGGTGCACTGAAAATCTTTCTTCGCTACTTACGAGCTTATTACTGCTGCCTGCTTCCCAGCATCCCAACTTTTCGATTCTGTGTCGTTCACCCCCTTGTCGCCCCCCACCGCGGTCCGTAGCTCGAATCCGTACGGCTGACTCCCTTCGACTACTCCGCCGGGGCCATCGCGACCACCCTCAGCAACCCCTTCGTATCTTTCTTTCGCACACGTTCTCTTCGTACGTGTATATACACTCGCGCGCACACACACGAACGCACACACGCTCCCGCACACACACGAACGCACGCACGTAACGTGCCGAATTGTAGCGAAATCAAACGAACGCCGAATTTCAGCTTCTAGTTAGTCGATATTTAATTTTCAAAACACGCCCCGGTGTCTGTTTTCTTCTTCAACTCTTTTTTTTTTTTCATCCTTTTTTTTTCCTCCCCATTTCTTTTCCCGACTGTTTTCTCTTCTTTTCTTCTTTTCTTCTTTTCTTCTTTTCTTTTCCGCACTCCTTTTCTGCTCCTTTTTTTATTTTTACTTTTGGCTTACTGGCGCGCTCTCACCAGGCTCCTGTTTTCTTCTGTACACTTTTTTTTTTCCCCACTCATTTCCTTCGTTTCTGCTAACGTATACGTGTACATCGTTCTGTGCGATACGACCTTTTCGTAGCAACAAGAGCAGGCCAAAGGAGCTATCTAAACATATTTTGCACTTACTTACGCGGAAGATAGTCGCTATCCGGCCAACTCGGATCATCGGCCTGAAAATTAAAATCGTTATCGTTGGCTGCGGCCGATGCTCGAGACAATCTCCAGCTTGGAGAGTAAAGTGCTACCCACCTACCCACCTACCCACCTACCCACCTACCCACCTACCCACCTACCCACCTACCCACCTACGTATCTACGGTATATCTGGGCTACCTACTGATTTTCACAGCTGATGTTCTTCTTGGTCGAACATTCGTTCGCACCGAATAATGTGTGGGTAGGCCTACCAGCGCTGCTGCAGGTCTGCTAGAAAAATGCGTTCTCTGTGAAAACGACTGTAAGATTGTTGGTACTATTCGATTCTACTCTCATTATGCGAAAGAATTCTGTCACTCGTACTCTGATGTGAGGATAACACCACACATGTAACGCACGAACGCGTTTTGAAACATTAAACCAACGTTTTCCAATCCGTTGTTGCCAAATAACTTACGAACATGCGGAAAAGAGAGAGATGGGGGCCGGGTCGTTTGAGGTGACTCGCATCATATTCGTCCGTAACGCACAGATTTAGGGCGTCCAAATTAGACGTACATTTTTGATAGTATCCCCGGAAGGTCAGGTAGTATTACATAATTACAACGAGTTGAGCCAAAGCCAACTCTTGTACAAATCCACATAAATGTACCGAATATGCGTTACATATGTTTACAGTTGTAAGTACATAAATTTGAAAAATCACTCTAAATAAAAATGTTTGGTGGAATCAGGATCAATGGTCATTAATGTTATTATTTCTAACATTAAAAGGTCCAAGCAACCAGACTTTGATTTTACACGATTTTGTTTGTCCCATGGCTCAAAACAATAACGCTAAAAAAGGTGTTGTCAAAATGGGGTACCCAACTTTCCTAATAATTAGTTGGTACATATATTATAAATATACTCGCTTACCTATAATACAGAGTACCTGAAAATTCATGCAAAACATCAAAATTAGAGTGTGGGGACGTTTCCCTCTTTGCCTCCCTCAGGGCTCGGCCCTGCGTTGACAGATGGGTTGCAGACCAAAGTCCGCGACTCATACTAATTGTGCATTGCACGTTAAACAAAGTACATCGTCTGTATGCACTCATACAGACGATGCGTTTCTGTGTTTACCATTCAGGTGGTAAACTGAGGCAAGTGAGTATGTAATATTTACATACTCACTGACAGTATACGTGCTGCGGTCCGTATATGGTACCGCATCGCTTGTGGACGATTGCCCCAGTTAGGAAGTACACTTTGTGTATGGTTAGGCACTTAAACGGCTGGCTACCGGTACCGAGAAATAATTTGGTCGCCCTACACGTAAACCACTGTCTCCCTCTTAGGTTCCATGAACCCCGTGTAGGTAGCACCTACCTACATAGAGTTATAAAAATGAATTATTCTTTCTTACAAAGGTTACAAATGCCATTTACAACATTCCGATTCCATTCTACTTGTTGTTTTGAACATAAATAATTGGTACTCCATATTAGATTCATCCTTTCAAAATTTTGATGTGATGAAAATAAAAAATTCCTAAAATTTAATGAATCAATTTACAGGATTAACGGTACCTACTTGGAAATAGAAGCCAAATGTTGAAATTTTCTATTGAAAACGATCATATTTTAAAATATCAGTATTTTGAACAAAAGTTATAAAAAATTACAAAAAATTGAAAAGGACAGTGATAAAAATCAAACAGAGAGAAAAACACATTTTTGCGTGTTCTTTCAAATTTTTTTTGTCGATTAATAGAATAGAATAGTTTTATTAACCAACTATTCTCAATTGTTTTTCCAGCAGACTGTGTTAATAGTTTGAAAAAACAGTGGTATCCCATATTCAGTAAATACCCCATAATCGGTACATTTATCCTACTCATCAAGCTGTAAAGTGAAAATCGTAACGTTGCAAAAACTGGTTCCTCGGCACATATTTTTGGAATCACAGAGATTTTTCAAGTTGATTATCGAATTCTTTGTTTCCAAAAATGTAATTCGTCAAAAATTTGAAATAATTTTTGTCATTTTATTTGCTACATATGATAGAATGAGAGTGAAAATTGGTTTCTCACTGTAGTTGCCACCTTCACTATTTTAGCTCTACTTAGTGGCTTGATAAGAAAGGCTGACTTCGGTTGAGCTTGCGTAATCGGCGATAAGGTTTTTTACTTTTTTTTCTTTTGTCTGTTTTATGTTTCTAAATTTTAACACACTGAATGTGTTTTTAGTATAACTAATCTGTGAAAATTGTGACAAAAAAAAACATAACAGAAAGTGTCATAAAAAAAAAAAGGAATGATTTCTAATGAGGACCGATGAAGGATTGATGTGTACCTAAACACAAATCTCACTTCATTTACTAAGCATTGAAGTGAAAATTGCAACATCGCAAATTGATATGTGAGGAACCAATTTTTGATAGAACTGAAATTTTTCAAGTTGATTTTCAAATTCCTCGTTCTCAAAAACATAATTCATTATAAATTTCTGATAATTTTTGTCATTTTTTCTCAAGTTATGCTTGAATAATATGTGTTAGAAAAGTGAAGCTGGCAATTGTGTTGAGGAACCAATTTTCATTCTACTTCATTGCTTGATAAGTGAAGTTGGCTTTGGTAAACATAATAGTGTGGTTGTGAATATGCGCTTTGCACACACACACAACCACACACCTACACATCAACAGTTACAATACTGTAAGACGTACGAGTTACAATCATAATCCTCATTTTAACTATCACTAGAGTACTAGACCGAGCGCTAAGATGTTTACACGTCAAAAATTGAGTGTGTCTATTGAAGTGATAGTAGAAGTGAAATTTTTTAATTTTTAATTTTCGATGCATTTTTCGTTAAGTTTTTGATTCAGAAACTGAAACGAAGTTGGCCAGCAGTAAACACAATTAATGTACTATATAGTAACCGATTTTGTTTTGTTTTATCATTAAAAATGATTTTATTTGGAGAAGGTTTTGAAATTTGTGAGTGTCAACTTTCATTGAGATTATGTGTGTCCCAAGAAAGGTAAGTCATAATTTGAAAATTGTTGTTATTTCCTCATCAAAATGACATAAATTTCCTTATAAACACCATTTATTGTTTTGCATTTTTAGGCTCTCAACGTTTCATTTAATTTTCCAATGCAAAATCAAACGAGAAAATTAAAACATATATTCTCGAATTTAATTAAAATAACGCATTCTAAATAAATCGCTTTACCAGAGTTGCAGTAGGCAACACATCATATAGTTATGTATTTTTGCAATGCAAACTACGAGTATTAATTCACTGAAGATAGGCAGTTGGTCGCGAGAATATTTTCTGATGTAGCCTGCTCACCGAGTACAACAAGAATTAAGATTCCATCATTCAAAATTAAATTCTAATAATTTTTAAAATTTTCATATTTGATTTTGTTGTGGGAAAATTACAGAAACTTTAAGAGCTCGGAAACAAGTGTTTATGACGAACGTTCACTTTTTTCCTTATTTTGATGTGTAGAGCTGCCTACCTACAGTTTTCAAATTACGACGAAACTCTCCTGGGAAACCCAGAATAATAATTACATCAATTCGAAAATCTTATACATTGTGAGATTTGACAGCCTGTAAAATGGGCTAAATTGCGTTTGCTGGAATTTACGTCGGTAGAAACGCTGGCATTCGGTAATGATGAGCTAAACTGGCATTGATTTCGCAGTTTTGTGTAAGTATTGCAAAAAGTACAATACCAAATACGAGACTACATTGTGAAAAATTGACACTGAACGGAGGTGTTTTGAAAAAACACGAATCCTACTATAAAATTTTCCGAATATGTAGTCTAAAATAATTTAAAATATTGACAATATTTACCTGATTGGCATTTAATTTTCATCTTTCTCTTTATTTACTCGTGTTCTTATAATATACTGGTTTTTTGAGAAAGTTGAAATTCTTGTAGGTATGTGTTATAGTGTTTTTAAAGAAGCTCCTCGAACTACTACAGCCACAGTAAGTAGTGCACCCTAAAACAAATGAAACTTGTTTGATTTAAATGTGTGTTATGTTGTCAACAGTTAAGGAGCTAAGTATACTAAAAGCATGACGCTAAGAAATTAATTTTGAAATTGTTATAAAATCAAAAATATTGGCCTAATTCTTCAAACTGATTGTAAAGTTAATAAGGAAATGGTAAATATGAAGAGGAACTTTTTTGTTCCTGGTGGTGAGTAATATGATCTTACTGGACAAAATAATTATTTTAAAGTAAATTTCTTAATGTTACGTTTACAGTATGCTTACCTCTTTTAACGTTCCGGACAGGACATAACTTATTATTGAATAGTTTTTATTGTTATCAGCAGTTCTATTTGCTATTTTAAAGTTCAAGGAGTCTCTCTCGGAACATTTTACATTTTGTAAAAACATGAATAACAGGTTTAATTTCACCAACTGTAATGGGTAGTCACCAAAACGGAAAGACTTGACTGTGCAAAACCAAGACTGGGGTTTTGACGCAACACCAAAATCAAGACCAGAACCTTCATGGTTTTTGTATTACTTTATTTTGTCGGATCACATTCAGGGGAAAAATTTTGAGAAAAAGCTATATTCTTGCGACCATTCCAAAATTTCGAGATGCCAATTTAATTAGTGAGGGCCTCGTTGCTAGATCAGGGTTTCTGAATGGATGACATTGGTTAAAGTCCTGCTAAGAGATACTTATCTAGCCGCACCTCTTATCTTATTTCGAATGTATATTAAGGGTGGAAATTCTAATCTGAGCATTCAAGGTTTGATGAAAATTTGGTTAAAAATAATAAATACTTTATTTTCATCGAATCCAGGTCTTAACTGCACGAGGGTACCTACCTATAAACACAAATTCCAAGTAGAATATAAACCTTAGTGGGAAAATGGTTCGATACAAATTTTGAAAAATGGTAAATTTTAAGTTCCTACATATTATTTGACTGTCGTCCTGTCGAAGAAATTAACAATAGCGAACATATATTATGTTTATAGTTTTTGAAATAATTAAAAGTACCATTCCTAATTTGAAATAAAGTTGTTAACAATTTGCTAAAAAATTCAAACTAAATAATGGCAAAATTTGGCATATTTTGTTCATAATGTCTTGAAAATTAATTTTTCGAGTGGTCTTATTTCAGTTTTCGAAAATTCGAAAAGCGGGCCGAGAACGCCCCAACGATTATTCTTAGTGGTCTGACGCAGAATTAATATTATTTTTTGTGTATTTTCATTCCACTTATCGCGAGTTTTTAAACACTTTTCCTTTTGAGGCTCGACTTTTTTTTTGTTTTTCTATTGGAGAAAAAAACGAGCGTTTACCCAGAAAAATGCTACTCAATTTCACCAACTATAGTTACAGTTTTCAACATTATTTTGACGTTAGGCCGTTCGATGTTTTGCAATTTGTATAAATATTCACAGTCAACGAGTCAACTTGGAATAAATTGTAAGTTCTTGAAATTTCTTGTTTGGAGATTTTCCTATTCGGGATTCGAAATTTTTAGAAGTTTCGAGTCAACGTTGCAACTGCAGTCATATGGTAACAAATATGTGTGTCAGTATGTGTGACAACATACTTCGAGCTACTCCGCGTATCTTCAGATGTGGTTTAGAGGGGCGAAATTTAATCAAAAGGGAAAAAAAAGAATTTTTGGCAACGTTGCTCAAAAGATAGTGCGAAATTCTTTAGGAAACGTACATATAATGAAGCCGAAAAACGGACAGAACGTTGCTCTTTTCTCTTTCTCTTTCTCTTTCTCTCCCTCTCTATATATTTTTTCGCGCATTCTCTCCCTGAACGTCGTCGTTTTTCGCATTTCTCACGCAGTCTCAATCTCTCATGCGCTGTGCACGGATGTTGGGCTCCATGAGCAGGCGCACAGCAGCCTCCAAAATGTTTTTTTGGGGTAAAACACGCGCTACCCAATATAGCAAGCCGATACGGTGCTGTTCGCTCGTTAACATCCCAGAAGAGAAACGAGGAAAGAGTCGGTCTCAGCAGAGAGACAGACAAAGAGAGAGGAACTGAGATTAAGCGAAAAAAAAAAAAATAAAATAAAATAAAAAAGTGTGTAAGAGCGAGTGGGTGAGTGAGTATAAGTGAAGGAAAAACAAAGCTCCACGGCTTCATATACACACACCAGAAGCCAGTGAGAAAGGTTTACGTGTAGAAAGAAAAAAACATTCGACATTTGTATATACCGAATATAATTTTCGTGACGCGAATTTTATGTTGAAATCGTTTCAAAATAACGATACAACAAAAACAAAAACAAAAAATAATTCAATGTTTTTAGGAATAAAGAAAAACAGTGCTACAAAAATTCACGTAAAATGTCGTAAAAATTCAATTTCGCGAATCAAAAACTATTTGTGTTGATTTTATTGTGATTGTTGACGTACGTTGTTGTTGTTGTTCTAAAATTAGTTGTTGATTTGTTTTTGGTTTTTCAAAAATTCAGAAGAATAGTTACGAATGTTTTCGGTAACCCGATGAAAGAGTGCTACGAATGTGGACATCGATGCTGTTAATTTTACTGGTAACTGCACTACTAACGACTGTATTAGCAAATCCAGATGCGAAACGACTCTACGACGACTTACTCAGCAACTACAACCGACTTATACGACCAGTTTCGAACAACACCGAGGTCGTGATGGTCAAATTGGGACTCAGACTGTCGCAGCTCATCGAATTGGTAAGTAATTTTCACATTTGCCTACCTGCGGAGCCACGTCGACCTTAATTTTCAACTCGATAACCTCTCATACCCAGCGCTGGATGGATGCGTCGCAGGTGTATCGGTAAGTTATGCGGTGTAGGTCGGACTGGACGAAAGACGACAGTCTTTGGAAATTTGTTGGACAACCTACGAGTGCAGCAATGTCACTCATTATCAGGACGAGGAACGGTTTTGGTACCTCATCACCCGGTTAATTACGATCACATTTCATCATTACGTCCATCCAAAGTTCGTATCTATAAGTGGGCTATACCTAAATGTAAAAGTATTCCCTTATTTTTGCGCATTTACTAATATGCTTCAAGTTTTCCAACATTTTTGGCTCCGAAAATTTCCCACAGTGAATTACTAGTAGGTAATCGAAGTTAACACACGCCTACATTTTCACCAATTTTCCAACCACAAAGCACTACACTGTGTTCTTCGTCTGTAACAAGTTGATTTTATTTTCTTAACCCTGGAATGTACCACACTGAAGGGTAAAACACCGCGTCACTTTTTTCATCGTTCATGTTTTACACGACGCCTCTACAATATTTCCGATATGGGTGCGTATTTCTTGTCGTAATGTGGAGTCTGATAACACTAAAGTGCAGTGTACACACAAAGATCCAACGCATTTGTCACTTAAGTGACTTTTATAAATCATTGAGAGTGTGGCACTCTAGTGAGGTCTCTCGTCAGTTTTTTAAATGAGAAATTAACTTGCAATTTTGTTTCGTACTAATTAGGATACCTACTTGTAAGGAGCCAAAAAGAAGAAGCGTTCATTTTTATTATCGTTGAGTAGCACAACTTTACTGGTACTGAAAGCGGAATGGATTTTATTGTGTGCTAGGCTGAGGGTAGAGCTGAATAAATGATGCACTTTAACTCGCAGTTTTAGGCCAGTTCTGTTGAAAAATAGACCAATTTAGGTAATTCCTTTGATGAAAAGGAAATTATAAAAAACGTAAACTCGAACAAATTTATTTTAAAATTACATCAAAAAATTGTTTATGTCAAATTTGGCCTTTCAGTCATGTTGAAGTAGACCTGTTTACCGTGTCAAGCCAATAATTCGGACAGGTCACAAAAAGATAACGAAATTTGTCATCTACATGAATACAGTATTTTTAAAGTACGTATGTATTATTGTGTAGTTAAGTATATTACGTAGGTATATTACACTCTTAGTGTGGTATACCAGGATCAGTGCCGAAAGCGAAAAACGGTAACCATTAGATCAGGTATAAGTACTACGAAAACAGTCATTTTAGATTTTAGTAACAAGGTCAAGAAATAGGAATGGTTCCTATTCACTAGCATGCTCTCATTTAGTAAGAAATACGATTTTGAATTATTAGAGACCTTTCACTTTTTTGACCCTGTGGCTAAAATAATACCGCTTTCCAAGTCGGTACTTAATGGTTATTGTTTTCCTTTATTTCACGTCAGTGTTTGTAGGTAACTTTGAAGAAGTTTTGATAAAATTACCCACACCCAAAATACATAATCATTTTGAATTTGATTGGTTCGAATTTATTTGCACGTTAAAGATGACGAATTCGAAATTATTTTTTTGTGCACTATCTGACTACTCGTCTAATCGAACCTCGCCTTGATTTCCTCCGATAGTTTATTTCGGCCCATGCCTGAAAGATCGTAATTTAGATTCGGCAAAAGTAGGTATTAGTTCAAGCAATCCCGATCACAATAAAAGAACTGAACAATTTCTTCAAGTTGAATAGACTTAAATAGCTACGTCAATTTCGAAGGCCTATTCCCTGAAACAACTTGAGAAGATATTTCGTTTCTATATTTCGTTGTCCTCTGCATTCTAATTTGAAACATGTCTACAGTGTGGTAGGATGCCAGATGAGGTGACCATGCGTTGCCACAACCAAATCCGAATGACAACACAAAATCTTCCTCTGACAACTTACTAACAAACAAACATACGATGTCGAAGATATAACATAGCCGAGTCTAGTCTTGGTCATAAGACAATGATGAATAGCCAGCCATAAGCTTGGATTTGTATCACCAAAACTCCCATATTTTGTAACACTTTAAATACAGGTGTGCGAGACTGGAAACAGGCTATCTGTTGAAGATGTCTTACCTCGTCATCGAAACCACATTGCTGAAAGAACTACGTTCCCCCCACCCGGGGGTTGCCTTAATTACCCTTCTAGCAACTGCACATGGTGCAAACAAAAACAGCCGTGTGCAAAATCAAAAATGGGCGTGTATTATATTACATTACCTATAAATGTTAAAAATATTACGATGTACCAAATACCATTTAATACGGCCGAGAAATCAAATCCAAGTCGTAGAATTGGATGCAAAATATAATCAGTTCAGATTAACTTAACACAGCATGACGCACAGAACTTGAGACACCAAACGTTCGAACAATTTGTAATGGGAACTTGCACCGAGGAGCGGTAAAACAGAGTGATTTCACCTACGATCAGCTCGAACTTATCTTGAATGTAAGGGAGATCAGTCGGTTGATAAATTTGATCTCTTTCTGGCCAATTTAAGAGGAAGGAGTTTATCAAACGTTTGAAAAATGTGTGAAGCCTGGTGAAAACCTACCATAGTAGGTTTTTGAGGTTACTGAGGACATAGAAATATCAAGTTTACCACAATTCTATAATCTTAATCAACTTACAACAACGTACGGTAATCTGTTTTCAGCTTTAAATTTGCAAATCGTTCGGATCGATAATTGTCATTATGAAAGTCGTAGCCTAAACTGACTTTCAGGTTTTCAATCTATAATTCTGTGAAATGGGGTACGGTAGCTTTGGATCAGCCCAGGGGATGACTTTAAACATTTCAATTTCCTTCCCACTGCCCTAAAGCTCCGTCCAATATCTGAACAAATAACAATTTCAGATTACCTACTCGAGTCACTGTGGTATATAACAGGACCGTACAGAGGAAATTTGGACCCGAAGGAGAATAAATTTACGAGTCCCCTAAAAAATTGAATATCGTATTTACCTGCGGGTGTAGTAATAAGCATTTATCTTTGGAAAACCTATTTCGCGAACGGAGCGAGTGAAATGAATTTTTTAACTGTTTTTCAGAAGATTTTCCATGAAAATCTACTTATTTTTCTCTTTTTTTGAGAATGTCGTGTCCGTAAAAATCCCGGGAACGAGAGAATCCCCCTTCCCCTCCCCTCAAAACAGGCTTGGTACATAGGGATGTTCTGTAATGAAGAAAATTGGGTTTCTCATGTGATAACGTTGTTACATTCTACGAAGAGGGCTCACCTTAACCCAAGATCGGCTTTGAGAAAAACGAAAAAATATGATTATACTAGGATTTATGGATCCAGTGTTGGGCGGTGAATGCCCAATTGGATGAATTGTTATCTCTTAATATGCGATGAAGGGGTGCTCAAATTTAGAATTTATTGTGTTTTGTCATTAGAGACGTAAATTTGACGGGTAGCTACTTCCCTGAATAGGTGGTTCTAACTTTTGCGAACAGGTTGACACACGTCCGAGCCTGCAAATATCACTTCGTGGTATGCTCTCTTTTCAAATTTCATCCTAATATTTGATAAAATATGATAAGCACCGAACCTACAAGTACGGTACACATTTATCTGCGAAATATCGATTTACCGACTTTAACGCATTTGTGTCGAATAGAAGGTAGTGCTTTTGAGCTGTCTCTGTAAATTGTAATAATAAAACTTACAAATTTTTTAGAATTTGCGTGTACAAATTTTAACAAAGACAAAAAAAAAACAAAAAAAAAAAAAAAAAACAAGTGGCCTACCTACGTATTTCGCGAATGTTTGACCTATTAGGTTGACCATGAACTCATTTGCCAAGGTCGTACACCGTGTGTTGAAAGGGTGGTTTCTTTTATAATATTTATGGTTACCTACTGACTGTATGGTGAAAGAATTCTAAAAGTTTAAACTCATTTTTATCAACAGCGTGTTGGAGTCGAGATACGTTAGTTTTTCTTCGTAAAAAATATAGAGCACCAAGTACCTAGCGCAGCTACAGCGATGCAAAATGTAGCGATCAGCTGATACGTATCGATACTTTGAGGTACGATATCGAGGTGTATCGATAGGTACCTACCTACCTACCTACCTACCTAATGCATTCGGCTTTCCTTTTCATGACTTTCTTCACCTTATCCTCCATATTTCTGAACGTGAATTCGATAAATATCTGTTTCCCCATTTCTAAATATGACGATGTAAAATATACCCATCGATACTTCATGATTTGATGCTGATACGTACGCATACTTAATTTTCTTGATGCTTCGTGCCTCAAAAAACTTAATCGACGATCTACCTACCTGTCTATCGTTCAATTTTTAAGAAAAAAAATATTCTAACCCCATGCGTAGAATTTCAAAAATCGGGCTTCGTCACGACATTGACTCAAATTTTCATCAAATTTGATTCGGCCATGTAAGAGCAATGGTGTCATTACAAAACTTGTTCTGCGAGTGGGTACATAAAAAACCTTCGCTTCAATCATCCAGCATCATAAAAATGGTACATAGTTAGGAGGAGGTAATCCATGATTTTTGCACGGTGGGAGCATTAACCTTGGGGCGTAGTTACGGATGGGCCTGAGGAGAAGTCATAGTCACACAAAAAACCGAAAAGATGATATGAATTAGTGAAGTTTTTAGCACTCATTTTCTTTTCTCTTGCTTTCACAATTTTTTTTCTTGGAGAGGGGTTGTGAGTATAAAATTATAAAATTTATTAAAATTAAAATGAAATAGGTAATAAAAATAATGCAAGTTTGTAGTCCTAATTACTGATTTTGATTAATTTTTTCCATTCATCTGTCACTTTACGTGGAATTCGCTGAAAAATCAATAAATGGATTGGACACCAGCATATTATAATTCAAGCGTCCAAATCCTAAATGTCGCCCATTTGTAACCCGAACTACCATTTTTGAACCAAGTTTCTAAATTACCTTTTTCGACCAAATTTTCAACTTTGTCCGTGAACTGTAGTTTAATTAACTCCGTGAAGTACAGCTCTGTTATAGGTTGTATCCTGTCAAATGGGCTTTTTTAATAAATTTTTTATCAATTTAACTGCATTTCTGTATATGTAAGTGCATATATATATATATATATACATACATATACCTATGTGCGCGTGCGTATGTGTATGTGGGTACGTATATATATATATATATGTATAACATATGTATGTATGTATATCCCTATCGATTTCTTCATGGAACAAAATTGAATAAAGAAGAATAGGAAAAAGATGGGAATATGTTGACAAAGACAATACAATATCATTTCTCACAGGTAACTATTTTTATTTTAGAATGCATAAAAACTGACGTTTTATAGTCGATTCAACAAAAATTGATCCCTCGGATCAAGTGCAAGCCACAAAAACTTCACAATTTTACATTAGTTAGGCTACTTGTGCATTATTGTCATTAATCTCATTGTTAAATTGTTAACACGTGAAAATGGCAATTTCCTATGGTGCGTGTTAATTTGAATCACACCATACACCCAGATGACCAATTTGGAATAAAACGCTTCTGTATGCATCGCCTGTTTGCACCTGACATCACTGACATTTTTTACAAATAGTACAAGCAGTTCTATGGACTTGAATTAATTTTTTGGGTTTTATTCGATTTAAAATCGGATGGATGAAAAAATGTAAAAATAAAATATATTTTCGACATCGATAAAATTTTCCATACAATGGATGGTTCGGCAAGTATAAGTCCTAAAAACAAATTTGTATCCATATAAGTGCATGTATTTCTTGTAACAACGAGCCAATAGCATCAGGCGTACGTAAGCAACTGTTTTAGATCCACTTTTAATACATGCCTTACATGGGAAGTTGATTGTCTAGGTTATATATTGCATAGTATTCGTGTCTATGGAAATATCTAAACTTCTGAAAAAATTTAGTTTTTGAAGTCATTTCCCATATTTTTTGACTTGCATTATCATTTAGTCATTAGCTGCAGTAAATTTCAAATTATGTAGAAATCTTGCAACGCAGCAAAATTGGCTATGGAATGATCGTCTATCAAAAGTGTTCTTTCAGTGCTACCACTACAGGTTTTCAAAAGTTGTTATCTTCACTGTTGTTTTAGGTTGGAAGAAATATAGGAAGATTGGTCGCTGTTGGCAAATTACATAAAGTTCAACTGTTGAAGATTTACAGGAATATTATTTCTCTACCATTAATATCCTTATAGAATGTTTCAGAAGGATGAATATATTAAAATTTGCCGACTATAAAAAAAAAAAAAATCTTATAGCCTATATAAGGATTGAATAAAATTGATAACATAATTTTTTTTAAAGTCTTAAAAATACTCGAATCTGCTCAAAATTTTCTCATTTGTCGACTGATTTTTTTGGCTGGGGGTGACTTGACCCTTCAGCAGCCCCCGGCCAGCACGTCCCTATTTTCGGCACAGAGATGAACGTTTTGAACTTTGAAAGTACACGTTCGAAGTCAGCTGAAAGATGAGAATACTCGAGGGCGTTCAAATGAATCGATTTTAGCAGTTTTCTGGCCAACGAAATCGGAGAAAGAAACAAAATTTATTATTGCAGGAGTACCAGCACTGGTGAAAAAAAATTTATCAACTTGAATTACTTTTTTTTCTGGTTAACGATGGCAGGATACGAACGAATCGTAATCGAATATCCTTCGTCTTTTTCATTTTCTTCGACGGAGGAAAAATTTAACGAACAAGAAACTTTTTTTTCCTTTCTTTCCGGTAAATGTGTTCCACCTGACGAGCAATTATTCGATGTTGTACGTCAAAAGAATACGAATAAGGCTCCAGATATTCGATGTAATTTTTCATTTCTCCATTTTTCTCCTTTTTTCTCCTTTTTTATTTCCACCAAACTTTTCACGTCATCCACCAATATCGAGTAATGAGGTTGTCATAAAGTTTTGGAAGGTAGTTAAAAAATTTTAATGCCAACCTTTCTAACATTTTGTCATTTTTTCATATACGAGCAGTCTATCTATGATATATACATATACATATTATATATGTATATTTTTTTTATTAAATATAATGTCGACCAACCCGCACTGTAACAGCGAGAAGAAAAAGTCTTTACCAACGTCATTTTTTCTTTTTTTTTCTTTTTTTTTCTTTTTTTTTCTTTTTTCAATAGGCCTACTTAAATGGAAGTTTGTATATATAGGCAGGTTTAGCCTTTGGGTAGAATTGCGAGACGAAATATGTCATTACGAAGAGAAATATGTCGGAAACGTTTTCTGTTCGTTGGAAGAAAATATAAAAATCATTTTTACAGACGCCCTATCTTTATTTTCGTGAGCTGAGGTCACTATGGTACTCTGTGTGTACCGAAGAACTCGTTCGTCATCGTAATCGATGAAAATATCAGACTTTGACAAATTCTTACCATTTAACACAAGATGGGAAAGCCGCCGTGTTCGTAATCTGTAACAGCAGATTGATTCGAGTAATATTTTTATTTGCAAAGAACAAAAATACAAGTCTCAGGAAATTGTGTTGGTACTCGATGCTCGCAGTGTACGAAGAAAAGAAGTGGGTTATTGTTTTTCTAGGCTACGAATTTCGAATGGAATTTTTTTTACTTTCATAAGGTTTCTTCCCTCTAAATGTAGTCAATTAAAACTGAAGAAATTATACCCAATTAGTTTTCAATGCAGTTTTATAAAAACTGATTTTGTTTGACTGAAGAATTGGAGAAAAAAATTTTGCAACGAGTATGAGTGAATTTTTTATCAAAAATAGAATGAAAGTAAGCCAATGTTATTGAAAATATTGAATTCACTTTTTTATCAGACACCATTGTCCATTATTGACGATTCAAACTAAGACCCAGACCAAGACAAAGACAATGGTAGCCTCGGTCTCGGTTTTTCACAAAATACTCTTAGTCTTAATTTTGGTCTTGATGTTGATATTGCATAATCATAGTATTCATATTGCATAGTCAGTCACTGCCCTAGTCTTAGTTTTAGACTTGATCTTGCACAATCAAGTCTTGGTCTTAGTCTCAGTCTTCGATCATTTAGTATTGGAGACCTAAGTAAACACACAAATCCGAGCCAACAATAATACCTAAACCCCTACAGTGGACGTGAGTTTCACTCAATTTTACTGAATTCACAGTGACGTATTTATATAGTTTTAAATTCACACAACCAAGTGACTGAAAAGAGATGTAAAAAGACCTACTGCACATGCTCAGAAAATCTGGCACATTTGATTAAGGGTAGTAGGTATTCAGCACTAAAAGATCGAAGATCTCCACCTTGTTCTCGTAATTTTTGATGTGTGAACATCTTAGTGCTTGATCCACGACAGGGGCTAAATGAGAATTACAGTCGTCAGATTTGCAATTCTGTGTGTGTTTCATGATGTGTAAGTGTGTGGTTGAGTGCATGCGCAATGCGTTGATTGTACGCACACAACAACACCATTATTATGTTTACAAATCAATCCTTTATTAGTGCAGCCCCAGCAGAAATCGCAACTTTTTTAAAAATAATTGATAACTTGATTAAGTTTACTGCTGTGTATCCCAGATGATAACTCACTCAACTTTTAGCAGTTTTGTTCCATTCCAATGTAAAAAAAAAATTTAAATAAGATTCGTACTCTGAATCGCAAAAAGACTGAAGAAATATGAAACAGAAGAATCTCAGAAAATTAAAAATGACTTATCACCCACTATTCAGATATCTGAGAACAAAAAAATAATTCTGTAAAAAATTGCCATCTCTACAAGTCTGAAATGCAGAGGGTAATAAGTAAAATTTCTGACAATTTTTTGTATTGAAATATAGTACTAAACTAGGAAGAAAAGAGTTCATAAAACTCGAGCAATGGTAGATACCTACTACAAACCAAAATGCTAAGAATATTCAGAACTTTTTTCTAATACTACACCCAAAAATTGTCATTTTTATGTAACAAAGAATATAAAAATAATATCAGTAGTCCATCATACTTATTGTGGCTTCTCATGTAGATAGTGATACCTACACATGGTTCTACAAACCATATTAAAGTTTGCGTGTTTGACAATCAAATAATTTCTCAGTACCAGTAGCCAGCCAGTTTATTGCCTATCTACACATAAAGCATACTGGAGCAACTAAACAAGGCCAGGTGGTACTGTTTTATGAACCGTAACGCGCATTGTATCAACGAGTACATAAATATAGTGTACTTGCCTTTCCCTAACAAGTCTACCTATCAGTATAGCTGCCCATCATTTGTAAGAATGCATATAGACAATGTATTTTGTTTGAAATGCAATGCTCTAATTATTTAGGCCACGGAATAGCTTTGTGACCCGTCTGTTGATGCAGGGCCAAGTTCTCAAAGGAAGGGGAATAAGGTAAACGTCCCCATACCTATATTTTATGAAATTGAGTACAATCATAATTAGTAAGCTCAATTTTTGGAGATAATACAGCATTCATGCAATTTTAAGAAAAACCCTCGACCTCATATGACACGTAACTTAAACACTGTTATACTGTTATATTGAGAAAAGAATGAGTTTTTGGATACAAAAGTTCCAAAAAATTTAATTCTCTCCAATATTCGAAGTAAGTACGAAGACCTTGATGAAAGATACCTTTTAATAAAATAGAATTATTTCTTTGTTTCTTTAAAAGTTATTTTCATAGGATATTCATTTAAATGTTAAAGAAGTACGGTAAAGGCTTATGAAAATTGTAACTTGCACTAAATAATTTGGTAAACAAAATTCTAATTTCGTCATTTCTGTCTGTAAATGTTATGTTTAGTCAATAATAAATAACGAAACACCGGTCGAATGTCTGGCAATGACCAGAACTGAAGTAAAATAGGTACCTATATACTTATGTCCTTTCACTCTGTGGATCATTTGGTTGAACAATGTCATTTATTCGCTCTGTAAATACGAAAGTTGAAAGATATTTGAGGATATAGGTAGAGTAGGTTGAATTTTCAAACAAATTTTCCTCGTGGTTGGGGGTACATTTACCTACTCGGTTTCAGGGCCATTCGCCCTTCTAGAAACCCAGCAACTGTCACAAGTTTTATTTGTTTTATAACTTTGAAATTTCGGGAGAATTCCGGGAACAGTTCACATCGAAGTCAAAGTTTTAGCAAATTTTTGTCGAATCTCCAGAGGGAAACGAAACACCAGTTGACGACGCATCTCTATAGTTGTGCGGATACAAAGCTGTCTGTGGAGAAAGTTTTCAATTAAGTAGGCACTCGCGTCTAATGTATAAACTGGGCTAATTTTCGGTGAAACCGATAATGCCATTGGTTACCCTTCAAATTACGTCATCGATAAAGCTTATTCGGTGTCGGTTTGTTTGTTCATTTTACACGTTTGTACACTCCGCACATAGGTATTATCAATCACCAAATACTCGACGAGGCAGTAAATTATTAAATGGACAAAACATCGTCGACTGCCTACCTGTGCGGTTAATTGGCACTGGTTTGCACGAGAACTTAGTCGGTCTTTTTGATTAGAGCAACTGTTCCCATCCAGGCCAGCTTTGAGGTTGAATTTTAACAAATAGGCTATTCGATTGCGAGTTTTGTCCATTCTTGGACTACTTTTGATGCAAGCGCTGAGCTAAGCATACACGAAATACAGCCGAGAGGGTTGCATAATTAATTCCTTGAAATTACGTCTGTTTGGTGCGCAGGTAGTTTACGCAGAGCACCCACCAGCTGAATGTGCATACAGCGCGACAATATAGCCGACTTAAAAGTCAATAATTACCTACTAAAAATTACTTCGCTTCATTATCCTTCACCTTGACACACAAACAATCAAGTTTTTTAGTTGGAATCACTAATGACCTGATGATGTTAGAACAGCCTTTTCAGTGATGAAGTTCTGCACTTCCCAAAATACAAAAACCCGCAGTCAAAAAGGGCTAAAGATTGCGCACTTTTTTTCGTAACACAGCCATTTGGGCACAGGTTTATATAGAATGTGCGGGAATGAACACAACGCACATCCTTTTGATGTACAATCACTTTAATCATATTTGACATTTTTGTGCTGTTTCATCCGGTCTGTTGTTGAAGCCAGCTGTGCAAAATGATGCCAACCTACGTATTTTGCACTATCGTCCACGGTTAGTGGGGAGCCGGCTTTAAATGCGACTAAAAGATAATTTTTATGTTTTCAACAAGTTCACTCCTCCGTCGGCCTAATTAAATAAGGATTCTTTCGCTGTCATTAGAATACATTGTGCATCTCTATGGATCTATTGTTAATGAGTGTTTAATTTAAAATTTTCAATCCATTCCTGTCCATAAATTCAATCACCTACTTATTCGGTCATTGCGATTATTGCAGTTTTTGCAGTTGTTTCACAGACTTATCTGTTACCCATAAAATCATCTCCATACATTGAGTGAGCCCTTCACAGTTTTTGGATAAAAATATTTAACGACTCTACGTGTCCCATGCGTTAAAAATAAAGATAATGAACGTGAAATAATAACACGTAAATGAGGATAGAAAAGATTTTTACAATACACGGAAGTTGAATTATTTTCAAGCACATGTTTGTTTAGCTGAATCTTTCTCTACTGACATATTTTGGTTAACTTTCGCCTTTCAAAGCTCCGTCGAATTCACGAATAGATTAGAAAGAATTTGAATTCCTTATAAAGTTAGTTGACTTCCTGAAAATTTTTCGATATTCTCATCCTTACACGTATACTTAAAGAAGGAATAAAATAAATAGTTTTTAGATTAATTATCTTCACCAAAACTTGGTAAAAAGCATCCTAAAGAAGGACCAAAGTGTAAATATTTTTTGAGGAAATTGAAAAAAAAAAAAAAAAAAAACACCAAAAACCATAATATATACTTTTTTTTTTTTTTCACATCAAACAAAGTAAATTGATTTCCTTTTGTGATGTTTTTCAAACGTTTAAAATCACGTAATCGGTCTTTTGTTGCGTGGAAGAGCATCTTTTGTGATTGTGAAATTTGCTATTGTTTCGAAATTACGAGGAAGCTAAATGGGGAAAGAAACGCAAAAAAAAATTGAGGAAACGGTTATTCGAGGCTTAATTAGTAAGACTGTTTGTTCTAACAAAGGAAAAGTTTTCGAGGAGTGTCGACTACAGCTGTTACCATTCTGAAGAGCAGATCATCACCTTTGTTCAACATTCTACTTTCATACTTACCAATTAACTGTACTAATTTTATCTTCCTTGTTTTTTTGTTTGTCTTCTTCCAGAATTTGAAGGATCAGATTCTAACTACCAACGTTTGGCTGGAACATGTACGTATATTTGAGTAAGATACTACGCGTTTTTAATATTTTACATATGGGTACCTTTAGGATGACAGTCAGTGACAACTACTTAGTGAGTAAGTGTTACTTTTGAACAGGGAGCAATGCTTTCTTCTGACCACTGTATATGGTTCTTGTGGGTTGTACTGCATAGAACGATAATGATAATGCCACGTGTCCGGAGGAGAAGGTATGATATAATGTCGGTTGGGTGAGTCAACGTTACGCCATTTTTTTCTCAAATAAAAACGGTCTTTTTTCTTGCTATCGTAGCGTTGACGTTTATCTTGATGCTGAATAAAAATTACGGCGTTGTGGTATAAATTTTAAGAATTTCAAGAGTACCATTACACCCGAGTTTTTGAAAACTTGCTAAAAATAAATTCTATTTTTAATTTTTTTGAAATTTTGAAAATAGGTACCTGTAACGGCCAAAAGAGGTGGTAATGTACCTAATTAAGACCACTTTCGGGAGTACACCATACACAAAATATCACGTACTTTAAAAGCAGTAATACTTCTAAAATAAATTCAAGTTTATCATCCACACACTATCGTGGACCTTAACATAAATTAGAGACTCAATAATATTTCAAACACATGAGTGAGTTTACACATTTAATAAAATAATAATTTGTACATCACAGTACATAAATATACGTTAATAGTTACACATATACTATCACAATTCAACAAGCAAGACTATCTGTTCACTAGAGACTTCTACGAGAGAGGTTCCAGATACTTAGAAGTAGCTGTCGAGGAACTGTCGAACTGTACTATGTCTATTCCACTGAATCGAGGGGTTATATACTTGTTCAGGGTATGAAAACGTACGTGTCAGATAGGTAAAGTGAGGTAGGGTGTTGTTATTATAGGGTTGTGCTGACTCATCGTGTACTCGAGGGACAGGTACAACCAGGTCATGAATATACAGAAAGTATATCTATATTCATAAAATTAAATACGGGTAAATTAGTGGTTGTTTACAAAGAGTTATAGGATGATAATTGTTGATAAATATCTACGTTTTTGGTATTCGAAAATGAGTGAACGAATATGTTCGTCATTTCTAAAAATAGACGAAAATATACGTTACAGTACCTTCTTACATTTTGTATTGGAAAAGGAATTAGTGGGTACCTATCCGATGAAACGTGGAGAAATTAAAAAAAAGAATAGGTAACTACTTGTCTTTAATAAGATTAATTTTCTTCGACTTGCCGGAACGTCGGTTCCAAAAGAAGGGGGAGCTATTTTTCCACATTTTCATCCATCTACAGCCTTTGTATATTCTACGTGACGAAGAGTACGTCTGTTTGTTAACAAACCTGTATTAAGGTAGTACCTGAGTACTAAATTCTAGACGTTGAATAACACATGTGGAAAGGTTGCATGGGATTGACAAACTGAAAATTCTATTATTGTAATTTTATTGTGGAATGCGTAATTATATGAATAGAAAAATTAATTGAATTCCGAGAGTTTATGGATGTCATTTTTTTCCTTCGCAATTCTCGTATCTTTAGGTAGGTTTGCCATTCATGTGCAAATTGTTGCCATCTCTTGTGTTTCCGCGTCTCCCTGTAGATAGAGACAAAAAGAGGGGGGAGAAAAGAGATACTCGAGAGAAGGAAACGAAATAAAATTTAGCGTTAAAAGTACTACAGAGTCGCATTAATAAATCGTTCGCAACCATTTTTTAATGAATAATTTATCACAGACAAAATTTATGGAAAGGGAAAAAAATCTATCTTTTCTCGGTTATTTGAATTTCATCTTTTAAATTTCGGTTGAAATACCAACGTTTTTATTTTTGTTTTGTCTTTATTTTATTTTTTTTTATTTTTTTTGTTTTCAAAATATTTCGTTTGGATCTTGATGTTTACTTTTGTCACTTTTTATTTCCATCCACAGAAATTTTCGAAGCGGAAAATGTAAAAGGCGGAGAGTGCGGTAGCAAATGAAATTCTTAATTAAATTTTTTGACAGCCGTGGGTGCCTTTTGCACCCTTTTATTACCAGAATGCGTTCACTCCTTCATCAAAATACAAGATAAAAAATAAGAAAAACATGCAGGATTGAAAATCTACTATTCTGCTATCCTGT
Organism: Ericerus pela; assembly: GCA_011428145.1. Taxonomy (NCBI): domain Eukaryota; kingdom Metazoa; phylum Arthropoda; class Insecta; order Hemiptera; family Coccidae; genus Ericerus; species Ericerus pela. The sequence goes on from WOFM01000095.1 coordinate 730,783, forward strand.
ATTAATGCTCTTTTTTCTTACTCACTTTTTATTCGGTATAATGGGAAATAATATTATGCCAAAGGGCCTACTGACAGTAGGATTTAGAGAGGTTGGTAAAACAAAGTGGGAAAAAATGAATGTGACTAAGTATTTGAAAGAATAAAATGTGATCAAATTGATTTCGTCAAGTGTTTAAACACATTTTCACCCAGTTTACACGCAGACGAGGTATTAAAATTGACCTCACAATAGGGTTAGGGGTTGGGGCTGATGAAAATTATCCATTTCATGAGAAAGGAAAACGATTGAGTGTATTTTCCCATTTTGACCTAATTTCTTTTCATATGTAGACCTATGTATACATGTAATGTATGTATACATTATACATGTACATATATTGTGGCGTCCAAAAACGTCACACAACTCACGAGAAAAACCAACAAGAGAAGGCAAAAATAAAAGGTACAGACAACTGTATGGCCAAGTGTAGGAAAATACGTAATTAGGAGGAAAAGGGAAGCACTAAAACTAACAAAACACCAAAGAAACCAACAAACCATCCACCCCTTCCCACCATATGCCTATTTGCTTAGGCTATCATAGTCATTTTGGATTCCTAAGCAAATGAGCACAAGAGAACAAAAAGCATAAATTTGAAGTTTATATTACTGAATTTTTAACCACACATGATCTTCTGAAGGTGTGATGCAGCACCAATCCCAGGTTGATCCAACATGGGAAGTCCCGCTGTTCAGCTGCACGCAGTAAAACGAACTAAATTCAAGAATGTTAAAAAACTCAACATAAACCACAAGTTAAGGCACTTGCTCAAATGAGCTCCTTGTGGTTCAACACGTAGTATCACGCACAAATCGTGATTTATGAGGCTATTGAAAACTAAATTTTGATTCAAATTGGATAAAACAATGCTACTGATCCATATGGTCGGATGGATGTAATGAAAAACACAATTTCGAACAATACACAGAAAGCTTGTGAATCAGTACTAAACCGGATGAAAAAGTGACGTATAATGGCGTCAAAATTTGTACACTAATTAGCTAAAAGGCTTGAAACTTTGAAAGCAAAGACATTTTATACATACAATTCCTGGTTACTGAAGATTTCATTAAACGTTGCTAAATTTAGAGAGCAAACGAATTAGATTTAATGAGAAATTATTGATTTTAGAAAGAGCACATTTAGAACTAATACTTCTACACAGCACAATTCAAAAATCAAACAATAATCGACTAGCCCAATAAAGTAACAACAGAGAAATGCTCCAGATTGTCATCTGCATCACCACTTCATCGAATTGCTTTGTTTTGTACTTTGTACGATATATTACAACCAGAAACCTGCAATTAAACACAATTTGATTGGCCTCTGCGAGAAAAAACATCATATATTTTAGATTAAAAGCAACGAATCGGAAATAGGCTACGAGATGTTAAAAGTGGAGAGCATGAATAAATTTTTAAAATGAAGACCTAACAATTTTAAAGCTAGGCTAAATGGCGGAGCGAAATTAAAAACAAATAACCAGAGTAAAGCAAATTTAAAATAAAAGTAGAAAAAAAGCATAGAGTAAAAACTTAAAATTAATTGTCATAAGAAATAGTGAGGTAAAATCAGTAATAAAATTGTAGAAATTAATATGAAGCGAATGACTTGAAAAAGATGAATGGCATATGAAAAGATGATGAAAGGTGTGCGTGTGTGTGTGTGTGTGTGTGTGTGTGTGTGTGTGTGTGTGTGAAGAGAGAGAGAGAGAGAGAGAGAGAGAGAGAGAGAGAGAGAGAGAGAGAGTGAGTGAGTGAGAGAGAAAAAAAATGTTGGCCATCTCAACATTTATGTATATTTACAGGTAATGTGATGTATATTGTCACCTCCCTTTTTCTCAGAAAAAAATGAAGATATTGTTTTGCCCTAAGGAGGTTTATTGTGTTAGGTGGAAAGCTATATAAAACCGAATACTCATAACCACCTCTCAAGTTGATACTCCCCCTCAACACCCCAAGATGTTTTAAACCACACTTTACTGTTTTTGTCGATTTTATCCTTAGAAAATTAATCCTCCAGAAATTTTGTATTTATTAAAACATTTTCTTATAAAATTTTTTTCAAATAAGAAAATATTCACATTTTTTATAGGCCCAATAATTTTGGCGTTGAAAGCTGTCAGACATGTTACTTTAAAAATTTTTGTTTTCAGAGGGTTGTAAATGGGGATAAAATAAATTGGTAGGGTGAAAACTTCTATCATCCATGATGTCCACTACCTAACATTAACTCGACGAAATGTAAGGTAGTTCTTGTACTAACATCTAGGGGCGCTGAAATCGAGTTTCATTGTTATCAGTTATTCCTTACCAAGGTGCTTTTCTTTCAAGTCGAGTTACATCCCACTTCTCCACCTATGTTTGTAGCATCGGGGTAGCAATGTGGTTCTTCAGTAGATCCCCACATTGTCAGGTTTTATTCTTTTCTAATATAGGTTTTTTTGGGGGTTTTGGACTTGGGACTTTGGTAGAAGGAGTTTTACTTGTCTTATAAATGATTTCATTAACTTATTTACATTCGTTTTATGACAATTAAGTAATTATGTTAACTAAATCTCATTTTCTTGTCAGATGGCTACATCTAATTAAGTTACATTTATTTTCATTATCCCATACTTGACTCTTTTTTTTTTACATTGTTCTCCATTTTATTTCCGTTTTTGTTACGTCAGTCTCCACCGCATTCTTTTATCCGTTTTCTGTTACGTACATCGATTTCGTTTATAGCCCAGGTATTCTTGGCTCATTTGGTATAGGGTGTAATGAAAGTTGATCAATGCTAATTTCAGTTTCTTATTCAGTGAGAAACTAGACAAGTACCTAAGCGTTTATGCTTATTTAAATTTCTAACTACTTTTTATCGTATGAAGTGGCTGCGATTCGATTGGCAGGGGCTGTCCGCTCTCACATATGGGTGAACTGGTTAATGGACATTCAGAACAGTCAGTACCTTCGATCAGTTTTACTTTGGAACCTGGACCAATTATATGACACTTTTTCTGAGAAATTCTGATTAAAAAGAAAAAAAAAATCTAGATTCTTAAATATCCGAAATATGAAATGCCTGATGGATTTTTGAAAAATTTTTTGCCGTACTCTTAATGGATTTCAAAATTCTTTCGGCTCGTCCTCGAATTCATTAACCGCAGCATAATGAACCTAAAACTTCCTTCACTTCCTGCAACTTTCTTAATCATCGCATCGGACAGATTTTTTCATCTTTTCCTTGAAATTAAAAATTTGAATGTTATTCGGTCGAGCTTACGTGGTGTCGAGGAGTCCTGAGGCAATCGATAAATCTCATAAATTTTCAGTTGGAAAGATGAGAGAAAAAAAAAATTTTAACCATCGGATAGCCATGGTATCGTAAAAACGATTATTACGGCTAAACTGCAAATTGTTTTCTTAGATTTTGAAAATTAAAAAAAAAAATGGCCGTAATAAATTCTCACGAACAAAGTGCTCCGATTCTCCCACTCTACTCAACAAACAAACAAAAAAAAAAAAAGTAAAAAAAATAGAAAGCATAAAACCATTTTGCGTATACCGCTAGAATGAGGATTTTCTTGTCGAATGGGGGGGGGGGAAATAACGAAGATTGTACGAGGATGGAGGTACTAATTACCTCGTACCTATGCACGCATAAATAGAAACAATAAAAGGTAAACTACCGAAATATAGTGGTGTGGATGACATGCGACAACTGATTCGCAACATTTATTAAAATTTATTACTTATATTACGAACACGAATTTTGCGTCATTTCAACACCGAAACGAAAGGGCATGTTTTTATTCTGAATTTTGTTTGTTTTTGTTCGCTGCTACCTTATTTATTAGCGATCCACGAGTCACATTATTTGAATCTTTTTAAACCCATATGCCTACGTCGTAGTTATGTCCTTCGTTCTTATCGTGTTCGCAGATATCGCAAAATGAAATTTGAAATTATAATTTAATTTAATATTAAAAACACAGGTAGGTACGTGTTAACGAATTTATCATCTGCTTCTAGGAATGGAACGATACGAAATTCAAATGGGAACCGACCGAATACGGAGGTATGACCGAGTTATACGTACCTTCGGAGCACATATGGTTGCCGGATATCGTCCTGTACAACAAGTAAGAAAAACTTTGTTTGCTTCGAGCAGCCCAATCGTTTGGTATCTAACCATTTATTTTTTCAAGAAATTTCTAGTCGTTCGCGTGTCCTGTCCCAGCCCTAAAAACAACACGAAAATATTGTCCGCTATTCCACGTGGGAACCGCTGGAGGAGAGGAGAGATTTTAAAATTATAGAAAATATATTAAAATTTCTCCGGCCAGTTAGGTCCAGTTAGGTACGGTTAAACATGAGATTGAAATGAAAATTAACACTACGAGTATACGAAAGGGCGTTCCCTTTCGAGCAGCTCAGTTATTTAGGACTTGGCCTTCAGCTAGTAGTAGACTCGGGTTCGAATCCTAGCGTTGACTACTTTCCCAACACAAAAATAGTAGATCTCCTCGACATTGAGTGACTGACAACTACGATGAATCCAATGGATCCGACGTCGTATAATACCATTCAGTGTTGTCTGCTCTTTACGTCTTTTAAGGCTTTAGTAGCTGAAACGAGCACCAAAATATTACGAGTACACGATGTGTGACTGTAGCGGCAGGAAAAGGTATGAATGGCCACTAGTTTATGACAAGTGGAGAATTAAAAGCACACTGGTATTAAATCGAATAAAAACTCACCAATAATTAAAAATAGTTCGTATCGATGCGGACTATTAGAACAAACAGTATCTACAAATATATTCTATACTATACCTTAACAATGAGAAGACAGCGCTTGACAATTCAAGTGACTGCAGAAGAAGACAATTTTCTTTATAGTAAAAATTAAAATCAAAGTTGATTTTAATTTAACAAATCAGAAGCTCTCATTTGTGAGCTGTAATTTGATTGGTTTCTTAGTATGAACAAAATATTAGCGTAGAATCAGTAATATTTGAGAACTGAAATCATACAGGTGGCCAAACTGCTGATTTCATCAAAATACTATATTGTCATCGAAATAATTATTAGAGAAGAAAGACAATCGCAAAACGGAGTAAAATTTTTGCAGGAGTTCAGAATAGAATAGAAGATTACCGGATGTCTTCATTGTATAATAATTTCATAAAATGATGACTAAGTACGTCATTTTTTATTAATTTACATTTTATGGGAAAAATGGTAATATTTTTGGGTTGGGAAAATGTACGTCGATATGACGGATAATTTCACTACAGTAACCTAGGTATATGTACCTAAATATATTTAAAGAAAAACTCAAATACAGTACCTACAAAACGTTTGACCTTGAAAATATGAAATTATAATTTTCTCTAATTTTTATAATTTACAAAAAAAAAAAAAAAAAAAAACTTTTTGAGATCCATTTTGCCTCAAAATTATAGTTCATCGCAAAAATTTTTCCGAGAACTTTCAGTATATTCCTCAATGCTATTAGTCCGAGGTAGTTGACCATAAATAGGCCTCTCAAATATTACAGCTAAGCCATGGTACGTTTTAAAAGTAGGTATCGTTCGGCAATGTGGATGGTCTAATTACAGTTCCAGGACCACGTATTACCGCCAAGTAGTGTGCGAATTCATTGAAAACAAATATCAAACTTCACTTAACTGCATTTCAAATTTGTCGCTGATTTACAAAATTTAGTGGCCTATCTGAGAAGTTAATTCAGTGGACCATAAGAGATAATACAAGAAAACTGAAGTTGCATAAAATAGTGCGTGTCAGGCCAAAATCATCGACGAAAATCGTTGGTATTCCTGTACCATTATTTTCTTTTTTTTGCGATGAAATTTTCCAAATTTACACTCGATGAATGAAATTTACGTTCAACCGTCACCAAGCTAGAATCAACAATTTGAGTCACTTTTTCAAATTGCTTTTTCATCAGAGATCTTGCCGATTTACTTCACCGGACAACGTTAAATCGGAGATACTTGGATCAAAAATTAATGTAAAACCGATCAAATAAACCGACCGATTTCACACGTTAATTTAATGTTATTTTAAATTCCATATTGCGGAGGGGAGGAAGGGTAAAGTGCTCCGAATCTCTCGATATATTTGACATTTGACGTGAGAGAAATGTGAATCGTCGGAGATGACAAAATGGCCTCGATATGCTGAGCCTGCGGGGGCTGCCCTTCCTAATATTTATGGTGAGAATGGAACACTTGGATAACGGAAATTAGGCCTTTAGCTGCGGTACGTAGGCGTAACTTTATTTTGGCGGATGCAAACGGCATCTGCAGGTCTCATAAGCCGTTATTCGGTTGGTTGAGAATTTATTATAGATTTTGCACCAATCTTAATTGGTATTTGGGCTAAAACAACGTGGAGCCGACTTGTAGAGAATTTTGAAATATAAATAAAATTCCAAAAAGGTGCGTGTACGCACGCCGGAGGTGAAATGTGTGCGTGGGTTTGCACGCACATTGCGTTAACAAACACAAACACACCCACGTTATTTTCATCTCCACTTCCTATTCTTCACTCCTGGCTCACCATCAACCTCACCACTTCCGCCACCTGCGGCATTTACTCTCGTATGCTCAAAATGTTTCCATTTTTATGACAACCAAACGAATTTATTCAGCCGTAAAATGTCCTAATAAAAGTTTCATTTGAAAAAAAAAAAAAAAAAAAAAAAAAAAAAAAATCAATAATTAAGGACTAATTTTTAATATATAAATTATACGGATTATGGTCTATTTTGGTGTTTTAATTTTTTTCAAGCCACTTCAAAATTTTACGAAAAAACGAAAAAAAAAAGCTAAATTTTAAATTCTGTGGAGTGAAAATCTTCGTGTAAATTGAACAGATTCGAGGATTATTCGATTCAATTTTTGGTATTCTTTCAGAAAGTTCGCTCAGAATTGGCGTCACTTTTTGCAATTTTTGTCCATTTTTCAGTTGACCGAGTACATCGATTCAAAATCGACTGTTGAAATGGTTCACCGAAATGTGTTCCTGTTGTTCCAGCCTAAATTTTCCCCCGAAGGTCAATTTCAAATTGCAGCTTTTTCTGGAAAACCTCCCGGAAAACGTAGCTTCGCTGTAGTGCGTAACGAGTCCAAATGTTGGATGAAAAATCGTTGACCGGCCTTTCATTTTTCTCGACGAAACTTCCCCTATTTTATGTATAGACCTGATTATTAGACTTAACGTCAGTTTATGGCCAATGTAACCATTTATTGCTGCCGGATTCGGACGGAACTGAAAAATTGGCGCAACTCGACTAGTTCTTTGCACGTTTCACAATTCCTGCCTGCAGGGAAGTGTCAGAAGTGAATCACGTTGACTGAAATCCGACTTTGCGCGTTTTGTAAAATGTGACTCCAAAAATATTCTGATAAATGTGGGGCGTCCCTGGCTTTAGAACAACAAAAGATTTTTTGTCGCATAAATTAAATTTTCCAAGTGGAAATTGTGCGAGCTGGAAATAATGTAATATGTTTAGCTAAAAGACCTGGTGCAGCAATTTTCAATTTTGAGTTTTTTGCACTTTTCTACGATGACTGACACTTGAGCCGATATCAAATTGCTATACAAAAATGAAGTGGTCTCGTAGGGATCCGAATATGCTGATTTTTAGAAGAAACATTTTATCGCTGCCTTCCGCACCATTTGCACTTGGAAAACCGAATTTATCTGCAAAAACTTTTGCTAATTTTCACCTCTCAACTCGCAATTTTTGATGCGTAAACATCTTAGCACTCGGTCTGCGGTAGGTGCTAAATGAGAATTACGATCGTCAGATTTGCGTAACTGTAACTCTTGTTTGCGTGTGTTATACGATGTATAGGTGTGTGGTTGTGCGCATGCGTAATAGGTTGCAAACGCGTGCAACAACGCTATAATTATACGTTTACACGTCAATCGTGGGTGAGTATGCCCCAGCGGAACTGGCGCCTTTTTCCGAATGTTTCGGGTGAATTTAACTCACAGCGCAGGAAATGCGTGAAAACGTTCCTCCGCAGCCGTGTCAGATGTGAATTGGCGCCGTTTGCCACACTTGCAACACCTGCCGGTAAATATGCTTCTGCAGCAGGTACCTGCTGTAGTGGCAGAGACACTACAGTTGTAGGCACTTAATATTAATGTGTGGTTTAACGTCCAAGGGACATGAAAACATACGTCGTCACACACCTATCTCGCTCACTAGATCCGTAACGACTACGGCGACCTCCTCAGCCCAGTCACTCGCCTACCTACATTTCTTCAGTAGGCGAGTTCCCTTTACGCCCGCCAGGCGCGCAGGAGATCGTGGGTGTTCCCACCCACGATACCTGCTACCTACTTACCTACCTACCTACCCATTTGTGGGGGTTTACATTTTCACATAAGCACCTCCATATTACATTACAGTCGATATAATTATGTTGCGGGCACTCACTTCACTTCACTTCACTCACTTCGAAGGTTTGTTTCAGTGCGGACGGTGAATACGTGGTCACGACGATGACGAAAGCAGTTCTGCACCACACCGGTCGCGTACTTTGGAATCCGCCGGCCATTTTCAAATCGTCTTGCCAAATCGACGTCAGATATTTTCCGTACGATCAGCAGACCTGTTTCATGAAATTCGGCTCGTGGAGTTACGGAGGCGATCAGGTATTGTATTTAGTACTCGACGACTACTGTTCGTCATTTTTGCAACAGCACCCCGGCCATTCACAGTTCTACCATATCCACGTATCATCGTGTAGAGGCGGACATATTGTTACGCCCGTAAAATAATATCGTGGACGGGATGAGGCGTGTGACGAGTGGACGTTTAGGGTAGGTCGGTAGTTGAAAAAATACTTTTTGCTAGGTACGGACCGACTAGCTATTTGTGGAGGGATCGATAGACCCGTAACCCTTAGCCTGTCTGCCTGCCTGCCTGCCTGCCTGCCTGCCTGCGTACACGCTGTATAAAATATGCCATCAGGCGAAATTTTATCGTCCAGCCCACAAAAACCCGGCATCCGTTTCACCCTCGAATGTCATCCGCATTTCACTTCGTTCGCAGATCGATTTACAGCACATCAACCAGAAAGCGGGCAATGCGATGGTACCGATTGGTATCGATTTGCAAGAATTCTATCCGAGTGTCGAATGGGACATTTTAGAAGTACCGGCTGAAGCGCATAAAAAGTACTACTCCTGCTGTCCGGAACCGTATCCGGGTAAGTACCTACCTATACCGCTATTTAATCAAAACAGGCAAACACAAAATAATAATAATAACAATAATAACGATAATTAATAATAATAATAATAATAATAATCGTAGTCGCAGAAGGAAATCTACGTGATACAGTGTAGGTACCTACCTATACGTGCATACAAATGTATGAAACAGCATAAAAAGCAAGTTCGTACCCGCCTAAATAGGCGTACGACTTACGTAGATTGCGAAAGGAAAAATAGATTTGTATTAACCCCCCCCCCCCACCTTTAAATTCGATCGCCCCTGCACACCGTTTCACCTTAAATACGACGATACTCGCATACCGAACACCGAATTTCGCATTTGAATTTAGAATTAAACTTTTTTTCTCCCCATTCGGTATCGAACTTTCTTCGGTTCGGGTCATGGGGCAGGGGGTGGAAAAAGCTTTGGCAAAAAATGTCGTCGGAGAAAATAGGCGCACGTATTGCGACTCGGTGCCCCGGTGAATATTGCTGCACGTATAAACTTTGTTGGTAGTTCGGTAGGTATATTACGTTGAGGGTAAAATACTGTATGGTTCGCGAATCGTTTTAAAAAAGTAAAAGTTTCGTGTTTTTTGTTCTCTTCAAAATGTTCCACAATGGGGAAACACATTTTGTTTTTCCACTCACCTACGGGTAAGTTTTGCTTGCGCGGGGTAACTGTGACCCGGAATGTGGAAAGTATGTCTGCCTCTCGAGGGAGGCGAGAGTGTTGTTATTAAGCGATCGTTGTTCCATTTCATTCTATTTCATTCCATTTCATTCTATTCATTCCATTCATTCTATTTCATTCCATTTCATTCATTTCCATTTCATTTATTTCATTCCATTTCATTCTATTTCATTCCATTTCATTCATTTCATTCCATTTCATTCTATTTCATTCCATTTCATTCTATTTCATTCCATTTCATTCTATTTCATTCCATTTCATTCTATTTCATTCCATTTCATTCTATTTCATTCCATTTCATTCTATTTCATTCCATTTCATTCTATTTCATTCCATTTCATTCTATTTCATTCCATTTCATTCATTCATTCATTTCATTCCATTTCATTCATTTCATTCCATTTCATTCTATTTCATTCCATTTCATTCTATTTCATTCCATTTCATTCTATTTCATTCCATTTCATTCTATTTCATTCCATTTCATTCTATTTCATTCCATTTCATTATGCTAATAAATTGATTTCACGTTGGTTCGTAGGTACGAAATTTATTTGTTAGGACTGACACAAGCGGACGAATGACTGTGCTCGAATCTTCCCCTTTAAGGATATTAGAATCGATGTGAAACTAACGATGAGCAAAAGTCAAAACTGGCCTCTATTTTTCACTAGCTGCGCAAGCTCCAAGACCCCCACGACCTTCGGTCCTGACCTTGTTTTTACTCGTAGTTATTAGAGATGAGCAATTTTTAGAAAAGAAATGAAAATTGAAATAAAAAGTGAAATGAAACGTAAAAAGTTCTGCAAATTTAACGAACAGGATGGAAAAATTAACCTTTTTTTGAGGTCGGGTTGTTTTTAGGTTAAGACGAGTGTTTTTCTCGAAGAAGCCTAGAAAATTAATGTTTCAGGACCATTATCGGAAGGGTAAAAGAGAGAAAATCACACCGAATGGCTAATAACTTGGGAACAAATTCACCGATCATAACCAAAATTAGTAGGTCTGGTTCTTGTATGAGAGGTACAGTTTGTACCAAATTTCGTGTCATCGAAAGATAATTGCAACTTTTATTGAGATGACATGAAAAATTAGCAACTCCGATGGCCCCAGGGAATGAACGATAATACCAATAGAAAGCAAATTTGGAAGAATGTTAGACAAGTTTATAATCTAAATTTGCACAAAATATTGTGACTATAGTTTGAAAATGACTCCTTTTAGAGCCATTAATCTGCCAAAAACGCAAAAAAATCACTTCTACCATACGTACCGTAAAGCATATTTGCAATAAAATCGGTTAATATTGTATTTGACCTGAAAAACATATGTATACCAAATTTCGGGCCTATTGATTGAAAATTGCGATCTATACGCTGTTCAATGAACAATGATGCATATAAACTGACCTACCGGACGGACTGTGCGCCCGATCCAGATGAAAAATAATAGGGTTCTTTTCTGGATGAATCCAAATATGTATTTCAAGCATTCGGTCAAAAGTACGCCTGGAAATGGACTCAACGCAAAAGGGGGTACATGTTAAAAAAAAAAGAATTTTCAAAAATAGTGCCGAAATACTCGATCGTTCATGAAACAAAAAACGTACCCACTACCACCCCTGGGTTCGAATACACAGCCAGTTTCATTAAATACATTTTTTTCAAAAATTAACAGTTGTAGGAGTAAGAAAAAGTTAAGTAGGTATAAATATTATTTTCTCCGTTGTATGTACCCCCAGTGGCATTGCCAGGCATTTTTAAGCTGAATTTTCATAAATTTATTTTTATTAGGTGTTGGGTGATAGCCACGTGTGCCAGAGCCATGAATCATGAAACAAATTTGAAAGTTCGAAACTAAGATAATCAATTTTTTTTTAAAATGTAAAATAAGATGTGCATCTTATATTTTAAGATTGAGTATACTCCGAGTAAAAATTTTTGCAGTAGCACTACCAGTACTTTTTTTTTTTTGTAAGGGGCTGACATAATTATAAAAAAATTTGATACATATTTTACCTATTTCAGAAGTTATTTGCAGTACAACTTGTACTTTACATAAGTATTATGTCTAAAACATTTTTATTTTTGTTAGAGTTTTTCAACGCCACCAGCCCCCCTGTGAAGAAACTACTAAGTCCGTGTAACTCAAATAGTGTAAATTAAATTTCTTTCGATGATTTTAAAACTATAGTATCGATAGGAGAAAAAAATGAGTTGAATAAAAAGAAAGGTTCAAAAAGTCTTACAAAATATTATTTAAGATCATACGACTAAATAGGTAAGTACTAGTAATAAACGGTGTTTCCATCCAATATTTTATCATGAAATTGGCACTTACCACTGTAGAAAAATTAGTATACCTGACTCGGGATGGAGGCGTGAGGTGTAATTAGTTTCATCTGTTTAAGATATACCGATATCTACGATAATAATGATGATAATAATGATAATAATGTGGGAAAAAAAATGATTAGGTACGTAAGCCATTTCCACGTATTTCATTGAATTTTGTGACAGTTTTGAAAATGTCTCAATAACTTTATTTAAATAGGGTGAAAGTCTATCCTAAACACAATTACACAAACAAAATGAAAGTATTAGTCAAAAGGAATTCAATCAGAGCAGACTTTTCAAATTCGATTTCATAGTTTTCCAGTTATAATTGTAAGAAGCATATCCTATCCATGAATTTCAGCACCAATATACCCTAAGTTATGTATGTTCGAGGCAACCAAAATTCAATAACCACACGAATGTATTCCACACCCGAGAGACGTGGCTTCGACGCAACTACTGTCCACTGTCTCATTGTTTGTTTTTGAAAATATTAATGAGTATAAAAGTTGTATCCAGCAATGAGTGACCCCACTTCTTATAATTAGCTGTATTTTGATTTCCTTCTGACTTAACTCATTGAATTAGGTCAACTGCAAATATAGGTAGTTTCGCTAAGTCAGCTCGAAACATCTTTCCCTGCTCAAATTGTAAAAAAAATTTTAATAAGAATATGCTTCCATCATTTGGTCTGCAGACATTTGAATTTTTTGCGAAGAAATCTCCATCCTCATTCTTTCCTTCGTCTGTCGGATAATTTTTGAAATTTAATTTTGCATCTCCGCAAACACCATTGAGTAGCCTTTCCTTAATTGTAGGTACCGTACTTTCTTATTTAATACATTTCAAACGTAACGAGTACGCTTTTGCGATTGCAGATATTTTCTTCAACATCACTCTTCGCCGTCGTACACTGTTCTACACTGTGAACCTGATCGTTCCAACCGTTGGCATTTCCTACCTTTCCGTCTTGGTTTTCTACCTTCCTGCCAACTCCAATGAGAAAATTGCCTTATGCATCACCATTTTGCTGTCGCAAACCATGTTCTTCCTGCTGATATCTGAAATCATGCCATCTACCTCTCTGGCACTTCCACTACTCGGAAAATATCTCCTTTTTACCATGTTGCTGGTTGGGCTGTGCGTTTTAATCACTATCGTCATACTGAATATCCACTACCGGAAGCCAAGTACCCATAAAATGGCACCTTGGATACGACAAATGTTCATAAGAAGGCTGCCCAAGTTATTGCTGATGCGAGTTCCTCAACAGTTGCTCGTTGATGCCTCGTTCAAACATCGTCTCCATTCGGCCAAGAAATCGAAACTCAACTCATCCATAATAGCGTCATTACCTTCATCACCAGACTCGTTGCGACGGTTCCAGGCAGGCAGTTGCAACGGACTCAACTCGACCAACAGCAGGCTGAGCGGATATTTAGGCATTTTAGGTGGAAATGGAGTGACTGGTGGCGGGCAAACGTACAATGGGTTGTCATCTGCTGTTGGTTTGGATGAGAGTCTCAGCGATGTTGCCATCCGAAAGAAGTATCCGTTTGAACTGGAGAAGGCCATACATAATGTGAAGTTCATTCAGCACCACTTACGAAGGCAGGATGAGTTCAACGCTGTAAGTAAATTGCTTCGTACAAATTATGGTAGCCTTCGGCTGGTAAGGATCTGTTTTGTTACGTTATTGTCATTCATAAAAGTACCTGCTACAGAGTGTAGCGCAACCGCTCGCACTTGTGATGCCAGGTTCTTCGAAGTGTGCCTGCGGCGCGTAGCAATTGCACAAAGGCCTCCCCTACCAGCAGTCCCTCATCCTACGTGCAAATATAAATCAACGTAGGCTGCGGTTGTTGCGTGTACGTGTGTGATATGCACGAGAAAAGGCTGGGCGTAATGCCTAATTTCGATGTGGCATTGAAAAAGATTCGATAAAGACGATTGTACTATGTAACATGGAAAATGCGAGAAAAAATGCCTCATAATGGCTCGGAACTTTTTGTCACTATTTCAGTTGTGTTCGGGGTGTTTAGGTTGGAAGGAGAGAAAGTGCCAACTTTTTTGAAAGCTACATCTGGGCATCTGGGTATGCAATTACAAATTTCAAATATTTCAATATTAGATTGACAACTGCGGTTCAAAATACAACCCAATTTTAGTTTTGAACGAAGTCTTCGTTAACTTGAGAGAAATTATGGTGAAGGTATTCGGCCGTTAACGACATTTGTCATCGAAATGCAAATTTACGTCATTATCTTCGCAGCAAATCGTTCGAGCGCTTCTTTCAGTTCGCTATCTGTAACGTACGCAGAACACAATTACCTACCGTAAACATTGTGAAGCTTACAGTGGCCTGAAAGCGCTCAAACGAACCTTAACTCATTACGAGTGTATCTCTCGACGATGGAAAAGTCATCGTGGATATGCAGGTACCTATTGGAGGTTCGTCCACACTCGTCGGTAATGAAAAGAAAAATCGAATGTTCTTGAAACTGTGCCCAGAATGAGAAATGAGAATGGCTGGACTATCGCTGTGTGACGGTCACATCGTTACACGGCTCGTAATTTTCAATATTTTCGCGTTCTGCGACTAAGAAGCGCAACTGTTATTTCTGAATTTTTCAGGAGGACCTCGACTGGGGTTTTGTGGCGATGGTGCTCGATCGTCTGTTCTTGTGGGTATTCTCCGTGGCATCTGTGATAGGAACGATCATCATCCTATGCGAAGCACCCTCATTTTGTGGCGAAGTTAATCCCGCAATGGATTTCAGAAGCTCATTTATTACTCGACCACCTAATCAATCGCAACAAGTGGAAAATGGTGCCGTGTAACCGCGAGTAACTTCTGTAGGCCACCTACCTACCTATTTCTTTTTAATTTCTTTTTTTTTTCTTTTTTTTTCTTTTTGTAATTTATTAATTTATTATTTAATCGCGATGAAATTTTATTACCGATATACGACCTGCTCATTTTGATCATAAAGTTTAATCGTGTTAGCGAATAAGAAATTTAGGCTATTATACGTTAGCAAATCGAATCTCGTGTGATCGATAGGCACACTGCACGGTCTACGTGAATTGGGCTACCGTACTTATGAACCTTTTCTCGAATAGGCGCAGGTACTCGGGTGGGAGACATTAATAAAATAGCGCAAGAATACCTGCGATAAAGACTCGAGGTTGAAAAAGAAAAAAAAAACCGAATATAAGTGTTGCGAATATTGAAGAGGTTTGAATAGGTGATTCTCTCTTTTTGTTAGGTATCTGTAATAAAATTATGAGCGGTATCGTCGATTAAAGGCGGTCTGGTAAGTACGACAGCTCGCACCAAGAAAAAGTCAGCATCTTTTTTAGTTTCGGTTTCTCGACGCCGCATTTAAGATGTAGGTGACTACTCGCGTACGTAGGTACCTATTGTTCAAACAAATACGAATGTAGTTTGAGAACAATTATGGCTCGAGAGCGAACGAAATTAGAATATTCGAATATTTTGGAATATTTTGAACGATAAATTGTTTTCTGTTTTTTTTTTGTTTTTTTTGTTTTTTTTGTTTGTTTTTTTTTTGTAGAAATTCGCGAAGAAGCCAACCCGTTTTTTGTGCACTCTTTGCTTACCGTTAAACCGATCCATAATACCTATGTGATCTATTGTTCTTTGCCTACTACGCACGTAGGTAGCTCTACCTCTATCAAACGATAATTTGTAACGATATTTATTTGAAAAAATGATGAATCACGTTTTCCCGGAATTCTTTTTTTCTTCAAAACCTCTGATATGAAACTCCAATGCATTTCGTTGGCGTAAAGCATATTTTTAGCCTACATAATTATACAGCGTGTCTGAATATCTCTTCCAATCCCGCGAGAGTGTAATGGAACTCGTTCAGGCGAACAAAATTCGCTTCGCATATGTTTAACGTTCTCGCTTCAATATTGAGCGAGTTATAGACCAATGAAAAAAGACGAAAGGCAATTTTCAGAAAAATTTCAAAACAAAAGCTCTTAAATGTCCTGCTGATTCACATTGATCGATTCGAAATCGACCTCGATAGTCTGAAAAACGAAAAAATAGCGCGCGTACGAAACAAATTTAATCGCATACGGTACGTTTAATGGTAGTTTTGTACCTACAAACATGTTTTTGTGAAACTGCCTTTTAACGTGCGCTATGCAATTTGTTTTACACGTAGGTGTACTTTTACGTCGGTTTCAGACGAATGAGAATAATAATTTTGATTCGATCGAGATAAATAAGCGGGACTGGGAAGTTTTATTTTGTTTTTCATTTTTCTGAAATATGCCTTTCATCTTTTTCCATCAGCCTATCACTCGCTCAATTCTGAAGCGAGAGCATTAATGTGAAGAGAACTTTTTTTTCGTCTCAACGAGTTGTTATACCCTTGCGGTAAAGGAAACGAAACTAGGACACTCTGTATGTGTACTTACATCATTACCAAGATTCATGTGTCAGCTCCATTGTCATTCCAAATATACAATAGCCTATTAAATTATTTTCGGAAGTATTCGCGTAAGAACAATTTTTCAAAAATAATTTTCATTCTACATAACAAACTGAAACAAGTCACACGTTGGTGTTTGTGGCGGATGAGATAGTGGCGTTGCATTTTCTTTTTTTTTTCATTTGGTGCTCAAAATTTTTTAGGATGCAGTTAAAATGTTTTTTGCAACAACCCACCAAAAAATACTTTTTTTAATGCCCCTTGATTGAATAAAAAGTAATAAATTTCAATACGACGCGAAAAAATTCGGTTGGGCGCATGCGTACTTTGGAGTTGACTTTCTCGCACGGCTCGATCACTTTTTTGCTCGGCTCGACAACTTTCTCAGTTTTCTGTTTTTTCTAAAATAAAATTATTAGGTCAACTATTTCGTTCTAAAGAAACATTTTCGAATAATTTTTTGAGGGGTTGGAGGGCGGTTGAGAGGGACGCAGATATTTTTTGGCTAAAAAAAAGTAAAAAATTATTAATTATAACAGACGTTTGTCTTTTTCATATATTTTTTAGGAGGGTTGGTTGCAAAAAATAGAATGTGACACTCGTGCAAAGTGATTGGCACTCGTGTGATTTGCAGCGCTAGTCTTTGGCTCGTACTGCAAAATTCACACTTGTATCGAAATCACAAATAACTACTTTGGGAGGAGGAGTAATTTTTTTCAAATTCGTTCTTGAAAACTGAAAAATCTTTTGTAAATTATTGATTTAAATTAATTTTGACTTATTTTCCTAAAATAGATATTGTTTTGAAATGAATTATTTTGGAGTTTCTCGTGTGGTGTTTGAGTCCATAAGCACCACATGAAACGCCTTCCACGATGGGTGATGGCAGTCAACTAATATATTTGATTTTTACCGAATTTAAAAAAATTGAAAACATTAAAATATTAGATACGGTAACTTATGTGAATTTTCATTTCCAGAAATTCAGTTTTAATCAATAGACACCTATAATTACAGTTGTCAGCGTTCACTGAATAATTTTGTCGAAGTTTTATTTGAAAGGAATTTACCTAAGCTTTGTTTTTTTTTATTGCAATAAAAATCGACCATAAAATTCAACGAATTTGACATGAATTGAAATAATTTTTTCGCTTTTCAAAAAGGACATTCTCGAATGAATTCACGCAATAATTAAGATACCGCACAAAGATATGACGAAAAAAAGATTTCTCTCTCGAAAGAGTATCTTGAAAATCTAGCTCCAGGTACAGCCTTACTTTTTCTTTATCTATTTTAAAGCCATAAAATCATAATCTAATTTGGGCTGAGGGACACGAGTACCTGTACAATATTTACTTGTTTTCTTAATAAAACGGAAGCTTTCATTTTGCTTCTGTCAGTGTGAGCCATTTATGTTTCTTTTTTTCCTATTTGTTCGTTTTGTTTTCGACGATTGCTCATAACTTATAACTTAATTTACATAATTACGTTGCATGATGCGGCTTCGTGTTTGTATACGTATTTTTAATTTTTTTTAACTTTTCTTACGTTTCGTGTTAAATGCTTTCAAATATTTACCAATAATTATAATTTTAAGTAATCGTATTAATTTAAATAAATGAATAAACAAATATACCTACTATAGGTATCCATTAAAATTAAGCGTTTATTTCATCAAATAAAAATTTGATTGCCTTTGTCAGTCAACAGCTGACTTTTTTCAAACTTTTCAAGAAATTTAATATTGATGTTCCTCTTACAAATCAAATGTTGAGTATTGTAAGCTCATTATTTCTAAGATTATTCTACTTTCTTCATCTTTGTTTTTGTTTTTTTTTCAATTTTCATACTTCACATAATTATATTCAGTGTTTTTTTTATTCGTTTCGGCGCTATTTTATCTTCATTTGAAAATTCTTAAACGAAAAAAAAAAAACTTATTTTTTTTTCATGTTTAACAAACAAAATTCGTGCTTCTCAAGATGAACAACCAGCATATTAACTTGTATCAGTTGTAGATTCCTTTAGTTGATAAGACATCTGTGTGTGCGTATGTGTTTCGTTTTAATTTTTTTTATACCTAAAATTTAATAATTTTGTTACTTTCTGCGAAAAGAAGAATATTTCGTTACATGATAATAAATTTCATTTCTAACCGGCAACAAATGGAATGTTTCTTCTTTTTAGCAGGTTTTATTTAAAACCAGCTGTTACCTACCTATTTTTTCACCAAATTTGCCCGCAGACATAAAGTTAAAATTGATTTTTCTAGGTAAGCCGTTGAAATAGTGGATGCAATGGCCGTTCTACCTAAAAAAATTGTTAAAAATTCGGAAATTGAATATTTTATCTTAAACTGACAAAAAAATTACATAGAAGCAAGAGCCATCTTTAAAAGCAGTCTTTCTTCTTCTAAATGTTCTATCGTAATCCACTTGGGTGCCAAAAAAAAAAAAAAAAAAAAAAAAAAAAAAAAAAAAAAAAAACTATAACCACCACCAAGGGGATAAGGGGATGACAATAAATCATGTTGATGTTTCATGAAAAATGAAAATGGTTGACACTATTATTCTCAACTTTTTCTATGCCAAAGTAGCCTGCATACACAATTGACGTATCTATACTGTATTTATCTGCCTATCAGCAAACTTTTGTCGTTAACATTTTAATTAAGAAAACTACTGATGGGGGAATAGGTCAGAAATTTTTGTGGGAGATACGTCTCATATTGGATTAGAGTAGGTAGGAGTTCAGTGGCTATTGCTCCGATAGTTTCTTACAAAAAAATAGAAATAAAAATCAGCAAAAACAGTGATCGATCGATAAAACATCGAGTTTTATTTTTCCAGGATTCTGAGAAAAGTACCTACGGTACTGCGGGAATAGATCTGAAATAATAGTGGAAGATAGACTTCAGATGAGATCAGATCTAATATATGGGTTTCCTGATTTTCTCTTCGGTAGTTTTCTAAAAAAAATAAAAAATAAAAATCATCAAAATTGTTCGAATAAAGTATCGATAGTAGGTACCGTAGGATGATCAGTTGATTATTAATAAGTTTATCCAACTTATCGAAAACTGATGATGATTTTTGACCAACTTTTCATGTATGATTGAGTTTGACCTCATCGAATACTCGTATGTATGTCGAAGCAAAAAATTAATATTTGTTCTTCAATTTTGGATTCAATTACTCCGTGGGCTCTCTATGTCTCAAAAAAGAGATAAGAATCAATTTTTCATATATATATATATATATATATATATATCATCGAACAATAATATCGAAATTTGTTTTTTAAGGTATCGAGTTGAAATTTATTGTACATTATAAAACTGAACCATTCTGTGGGTCTTCTATAACCCCAAATGGGGGTTTTGATCAACTTTTAATGCACTTCAGAGGGAGTTATCATCGAATCATTTGAATAAAACTTTTTTGGTATCTAATGATTGATTTAATTGAAGATTTATTTCCCTGAAAAATTCATTTGAAGACCTGCTTTTTTCAACTTCTGTAAAACTGAAAAAGAAAAAATGGAGCGGTTAAATTTTCAGCTCGGGATTTATTTGACCGTATTATCAAAAGGATTAATCTTCTAATCATTTATATCCGATTTATTTCTAGTAATTAAATCACCAATAAATTTGTTATTTATTTGAAGGTTAGTGCGTTTGAAAAACCTTACATTTATTATATTAGAATTAAACTTATGATTTCAAAATTTTGAATGCTTTACAGATTATTCTATTCAATACGTATTTCACTTTTTTGTTTATTTGTTTTGAAAGATAGAAAAAAGTCGTTCGAGGTAACTCCCTTAATTTTTAGCGTGAATTTTCGAATTTATCATTAGAAATTAACTGCAACCCCCGCAAACAAGTACCAAAAAGTGGAGTCGAATTTTTTTATTTTTGCGTTATTTTTATGATGAGAGAACCCCTTCTTTTCTCTTCAGATTTTAAAATTCGAGAAAACTGGGTGGAGATTCGACTGGTCAAATGTAAAAATTAGTCGAGTATTGACGAAGATGATAACTATGGCAATTGAAAAATCACTAAACTCCAGTCAAGCAGTTTACAATACGAAATGTCACAGCGGTAGTGGAAGCAGCGACGTAATGTGAAATACGCTGCTGCTGCCTACGCTCCCTGCAAATGGTAAAAAAAAGGCTAAGTGTTTAATAAATGGAGCCCCTACCCGTACCTACGGACCGTACGAATGCATCGAAAACTCGGATTTCTAGCGAAGAAACGCCGCTTAGAGTTTTTTTTACGGCTGGCCCTTCTGGAGGCGAATTTTAGAATAATTATTTTGAAACGCTAAAGGGGGTTGAATGCGGGATAGAGTAATTTGCTTTTTCACTTAAAGTACAGCCGAATAGCAGCTGCAGTTTGGACGGCTTGTCGCAGCCTAGGATTTATGTTTCTAACATTTAATCGATGAACAGATTTGGAAGGCAGCAACGTACACCGCGAGATACTCGAATTTCGTTTGACACGGGTGTCTCTGCTTGCCGAAATATTCGTTAGTCTTACAACAATAAACTTTCGTACTTGATCATTACGGTACCTTCCCACTTATTTATGTTTTCTATTCGTCGAATAAGGTGTTAAATTTTTTTCCATTAAAGGCTTGGCTACGAAATTTACCTACTAATGTAATGGTCTGTTAATGTTACTAAATTAATGGCGTCTTCGTCGTTTATGAGGGGGCTGAAAAGTGTTATTTAAAATTCTCTGTTCAGACTGTGTAATTTCAAAGAAAAATATCAATATTTGTTGATTTCAAAAAGGGGAAATTCAAATATTCATTAAAAAGTGTAGGCAGGCGTACTACCTGTCTATAGCAAAATAATGTTTTGAAGGTGGCTAAAAAAAAAAGTTAGGAGATAGGAAATCGGAATAATCGCTTACAACTTTTTTGTTGGGGCGAAATAATGGTTACTGGGCGCTTTTTCGCTTTCGTAAGAAATTGGTTTTATTCGGCAGGGGCCGTTTTTCTGAATTAACCCCTTTCGCACCGATACGAAAATTACAATAAATTCTACTCGGGTTACAATTTCACAAACAACGTAGGTACCCAGCTAAATTTTTTGGCCTGCGAAGTGCGTTCTAAAGGAAGGAACCGAAATACGAAGGTAAAATTTTATTTATGCCATCAAACAAAGAGCGAACATCCACTCTGTAACTCGGTGTTTTTTCTTTTCTTTTTAAATCCAAGATAATCACACTTAGTCACACGGGTAATAGGTGAAACGCCAAACTGTTGCAAATAGTTGGAATAATTCAACAGCGAAGTAAATTTTGCACACATTACAAAAAACGTTGGCAGCTTCGAACGTTTGTGGGATGGGTGTACGGCGGTAGCAACGGTCGAATAAATAAATTACAAAAAATAAAATAAAATAAAAATAAAAATAAAAATAAAAATAAAAATAAAATTTAAAATAAAATTAAAAAAAAAAACACACTAAACTTTTTTATCGGCGCGAACCGGTTTCGCGGTGTTTTTCCAGTCTTCTTTGATGAGATCGGCGCCTTTTTCGCCGATCATGTACGAAGGCGCAGTGATGTGCGCACCGGGCAGGGTCGGCATAATGGACGTGTCGACGACGCGCAGATTCTGGATGCCGCGCACCCTGAGTCTGGGATCGACGACGGCGCTGCTGTCGTTGGACGGACCCATTTTGCAGGTGCCGCTCTGGTGGTGCATACTCATGGTCCACTGGCGCAGACTGCACGCCCAGTACTCGTCGGAGGCGAACGCGTGCTGCGCGCAGCCCGGAATCGGTTTGCGGTGCAGCGCGGCGCCGATCGACCGGAACGGCTCGGCGTCCGCCAGCCGCAGCGCCGTTTTGATGCCGTCGACCATTCGGTCGACGTCGATGCGCTCGGCCAGGAAGTTGGGCTGCAGCGTGGGCGGGTGCGCGGGGTCGGAGCTGCGCAGGCGCACGTAGCCGCGACTCCGCGGGTAGAGCAGCGTCACGAAGACGGTCCACGAGTCGCGGTGCGCGATGTCGCCGAACACCTGTCGGTGCGCCTGCGGCGGAATGCCCAGCGCGATTCTGGCCACGTCGGACGTGAGGCCCGCGTTGTCCGCCAGACTCTTGGGCGCGAAGAGCAGCTCGATGTCGGGCGGCGCGGTCCGCGGGTCGCTGTACTTGGTGTGCACGTAGCTGACCGCCTCGAACGGCAGCAGGGTGAATATGCCGCGGCCGCGGCTCCAGTCGACCAGCTTGGGGATTCGCCGGTCGGCGGCGGCGCCGGCGGCGCGGCGGCGTCGGCGAGCGCCGTCCCGTTGACGGTGAACGCCAGGCTGGCGTAGACCGGATGCTCGAGCAGGTTGTCGCCGACCGGCAGGTCGTGGACGAGCGGGACGCCCACCTCGCGCAGATGGGCCGCCGGGCCGACGCCCGACAGCATCAGCAGCTGCGGCGTGTTGAAGGCGCCGGCCGCCAGCAGCACCTCCTTCAGCGCGCGCACCTTTCGGCGGCGCCGCGACTTGACGAACTCCACTCCGTACGCCTCCTTGCTCTCGCGGTTAATCAGCACCCTGGTCACGCGACAGCCGACCGCCACGTGCAGATTACGGCGCGCCTTCAGCGGCCGGATGAAGGCGCGGTAGGCGCTCACCCGTTTGCCGTTGCGGGCGGTCGCCTGGATGCGCGAGTAGCCGGGCCGCGCGTCCGCGCTGTTGTAGTCGACCTGCTTCAGGCCGATCTGCTGGGCCGCCCGCAGGTAGCGCTCCAGCAGGTGGGTGCGGAAGGCGGCGTACTCGACGGTGAGCGGACCGCCCACGCCGTGGTACGGCGACCCCTTCAGCTCCGGAATGTTGACGTTCTCCGACTTGCGGAAGTAGGGCAGCACGTCGCGGTAACTCCAGCCGTCGTTTCCGGCCGCCGCCCAGCCGTCGTAGTCGCGTCTGTCGCCGCGGCTGTAGATGTTGTTGTTGATGAGCGAGCCGCCGCCGGTGCCGCGGCCCGTCACCCACGGGCACCGGCCGTCAACCAGGCCCAGGCACGCTCCGCTCTGCCTCTCCGTCGTGTAGTTCCAGTTGTAGTCGGAGAAGCGCAGGAAAATGGAGGCGGTCGGCGACTCGTACGCCAGTATTTCGTCGCCGCCCGCCTCCAGCAGCAGAACGCTCCACTTGGGATTCTCGCTGAGACGGTTGGCGAGCACGCAGCCCGCCGGTCCGGCCCCCACCACAATGAAGTCGTACTCCCGCAGCAACGGCTTGTTGCCGAAGTCGGCGTCCTCGCGAAACGGGAAGCCGCGAATGCGGTACAAGTGCTTCAGCGACGAGACCGGATCGATGTGCGACAAGTAGGTGGACAGCGTGCGACGGACGAGCAGTGCAGCCACCACCACCACCACCACCACCGCCGCCGATCCAACGTTGCGTACCATACTTGACCAGCCGATGTGGCATTTGGTTCGTCGACCCGCAGCTGCCGCAACCGCGTCGCTCCTGCAACAGACGCCAATTAGCTGATGATATTGGGCGGACGGGCGGGCGGGCGGGCGTACCCACCTACCGACCCCAACCTTCCATCCAAGCACCTTTTTACTCGCCTTCTTCGTTCCCCACGCCTAACGAAGCGGATATTCGCAAAACCTTTCGTGCGGCGCTTCCATCCGACAAATTCGTCCGCCTGATTTTGTTCTCGACTGGCGAGCGAATCGGTCCGAAAACAATGACAGGTCAAAGGTGAGTACCCGACCCACGGCCATAAAGCCCTTTGATGGCGGAAAGCGGTTTCCGGCTCGACCGCACCTATATACTAGTCGAAAATTCAAAAATCCTCGAACCCCTTCCTTTAGCCTATCGCGACCTAGATAGGTGGCTGTCTACAATTGCATTTTATTTAAATCCAACGAACGAACAAAAAAAGTGCTAATTTTTACGGATTGAACGCTGCCATAAAAATCGTCTCGACCCGTCGACTACGTTTTGCAAACGCACTTTTCTTGTACAGGCAGTCATTTTTCTACGTTTAATATAAGTAATACCTACGTCGATACTACGGCAGCTTCGTGTTCTGCGGCTAATATCGTCGAATTAGAATATTTCACGAGAGTGTGTTCGATAAAATAAGAAACAATAATTTACGGACTGACGGACTGCAAGTCACAATAATCATTTACGAATGAAGACGTGATGAGAGTATGAGAATTGAAGAAAATTAGCGACGTTTTGAATCCACTGATTTGAAACTTTGCAGTAAAAAACGTAATCATGATTGGTTGTATTTAGAGCGTGCCGCCAGACTGGATTTTTTTCAAAAGCGTAGCAGGGCTGAAATTTTCGTCATTAAGATCACACGCGGCATTAATTGGAAGAGGCGACACGAAATCACCGGTTTCGTAAACGCCGGCAGGTATTTCGGCAAAAACAAAATGAAATCTCGAAAAAAAAAGAAGAAAAATTAATTTGCTCTTCCTTTCCGCTGCGAAGGTTTCACCTTAGCTCATCGTTTTGTGAGGGTTCTTAAGAATTTTCCAAAAATTGGTTAACACTGACTACAACCAATTGACAAAAAACCTACCTACCAAATAGTTATCATATCTGTTGCAAAATATTGAGCAAGGCAGTGGCGTAACTTTTAGCGTATAATGCCTAACCGCCCACCTTTCAAAGTGACGATTTTTGGGTGCAATGCTTTCCAGAACCGAGTTCGGAAACAATGATGATTTGACAGGTATGAAAAGATGCTTTTCAGTAGTAATCTTTTTGTGTAGGTTTTCGAAGAAAATCTACCTATTAAAATATTGATCGGGTTTTAGGAGTCGGAGGGGAGGATAGGTTTATTTTTTGTTTCATGACCCCCGGAAACTTTTTGCACCATTAGCTGAAATTCATATGTATGTATGTTATACATATATATATTATAGGTAGGTATAGATATTTATATCGGTAATTTGGCGTATTTTTCGCAATATAGCGGACTTTTTGGTACCCCACATTACCACCATCTTTTTTCTCAAGAAAAAAAGAAGATATTTTTTTTCCCTTTTGAGGTTTATTGTATTCGAAGACGAACTATTGTAAAATCGAATATTTATCACCTCTTAAGTTGATATTCCCCCTCAGCTCTCAAAAATGCTTCAAACTATACCTTACAGGTGTTTTCGTGATTTTCTTATCGAAGAGTTAATCTTACAGTAAATTATATTCGCAGAGAAAAGTTTTCTCTTAA
The DNA here is from genome assembly GCA_011428145.1 of Ericerus pela. Taxonomy (NCBI): domain Eukaryota; kingdom Metazoa; phylum Arthropoda; class Insecta; order Hemiptera; family Coccidae; genus Ericerus; species Ericerus pela. The sequence goes on from WOFM01000095.1 coordinate 756,772, forward strand.
AATTTTCTAAAAATCAGGTTTTAAAGTTTTCAAACATTTTGTTGTACGAAGTTTTGTTTTTAAGAATTAGCTGTAAAAAGGGGTAGCATCAACTAAAGGGGTGGGAACGTTTATGTTTCATTATGTTCGCTACTCAATCCATAAACTCCGCATAATAATAATAATAATAATAATAATAATTCCCAAAATGTTTTGAAAAAGCAGTTTGTTTTTTTTTTTCAAGTCAGCCGGTAATATGGAGACCTAAAAGCGAAAAAGTAAATTGCTCGAATTGAAAAAATATGAACGTTGGAAAAAAAAGAAGCCAGATCGAATGAATATAAAATACGGAATGAAAAAACAAGTTCGCCACTCCATCTCCGGTTTTTTACGTATAATTATACGTAATTATATAATAATAATAATAATAATAATATAAATAGGTACACATTTATGTGCAAGACGGTACAAGTGGCAACTTTTATTGGATGGTCGAAAATTTTGTATACTTATTCAGATACCGCCCAGAATGAGACTTATTATTTTTGGTCCCGATTTGCCGGATGGTGCGTCCGGTACGTGCCATTATGTCGCATTTTCGGAGCTTAAACGTTTATAAAACGTTTAAACGTGTAATTTTTAAGCCACAGGCACAAAATTTGTACGTACGGACATCGAATATTATAATCGAACATTCCGCAAAGTTTTTCGTTCGCATACACGAGTGTACACGGTGCTATTAGCGGAGTAATTTTCTTTCTTTTTCATTTTTTTCAAGTTTCACTTTTCGTTCGGGGAAGCATTTTGAAAGCGTACGAAAGGCAGCAAAGGTGGGTAAAAGAAAATAAAGCGCATACACTCAACTTACCCCAATGTAAACAACTCCGATTCGAGGGTAAGACACAGTCGAAATTTGAAACTTTAATCAGTGTCGCACCAACCGTAATTTACTTACGTCGACGAATTTTACACTGTAGACATCGCCTCCTAGTTTACATTCACACTGAGATGTCGTGCAAAAATATGGAAAAACTCGTTTACATCCGACAGCGTGAGGCTACGTGTTCGAAGATTTGAGAAGAAAACGGAATAATTTCCACATTAAAATTAAATCGAATTTCGTTGGGAAGAAATTGTTGGCGCGATATTTTCATTGGTCGACGGGGGAAGGTCGTTCGGTACGTAATCGTAAAAATTTTGATCAAAATTTTAATAAAAAGAAAGAGTGATTTGTACTACGAAGGAGATGGAGGAAGAAAAAGTCGAAAAAAAAAAAAAGAAAAAAAAGAAACACACACGTGAAAACGATGTTAACAAACAAACGGGTATCCTACCTAGGTATAGGTACTCCTCGGTTCGAGTTAAACAAGTTCAAAAATCACGAATTAATATTATGCAAAACTGATGCACTGTGTTTACGATTTACCTATATTTTTCATTTCCTGGTATTTATTTTAAGGTACGTCTACAGACCGCATTAACGACGAAATCCTGTGGATTTCGACGAAAAAGTTACTCGCGCCAGTGCGGAGTGAAGGAGTTGATAATGAAAGATACGTTACAGCTGCACGAAGGTAACAATTTGATCTTAGCATTGAATGCAAAACAGGTGACCTCTCGTGTCTCGTTACGAGTTTTTAATTATTTAGGTAATCGTCCGTCTAAGTTATTTAATTATTCGATCGCTTCAACGCCTCCTCCGGCTGCCTGCAAAGAGGGGCCAATTAAAGGAGGTGACCAACGCTGTAATTCGAGAGCTTACAGCAAAATTATTAACTGTAACAGGTACCTACTAGATACCTACTGTACCTCTGTTCTACTTTTTTAAATGTCTTTCCAACGATAGAAACTAGCGTTGCTCAACACCGAATTGAGAATTACTCTGTCGGGGATCGTAGAAGAGTAACAAGATGTGGGTTTGCACACGAAGGGATCGAAATTCAGGGTCGATGATTGCCATTCTAACCTCGATGATATACGAAAACCGCGAATAACATTAGCAGAACGTGAATCCAGGGATAGTAGGTACTGGCAGAATGTGTTGAAGAACATTAACTTCATTCTTTTTCGGCTGATAGGTACGTAGTAGGTATTTCATTGTGCTCTAGGCTTCTAATGTAGTGCAGGTAGTTCGATAAAGAAAAGCTGACCTCGAATTATACGATCGGGAATAGATAGCGTTTAAAAGATAATTAGTATCTACCTATTTATTGAGAATAATTTTTTAGGGACTAAATTATTTCACTGCCTAGCATTCACGGCGGTGAGAGACGACCAGTCCAATAAACGGAGTTTGTTTTTCTAGTCTGATGTTCTGTAGTTTCCGTTCGATATCATATTCTACTAATCCACGCGGTATTAAATAAGTAATACCATATTAACTATACGTGAGTTAGCATGCGCAGCTTGGAACCCGCGAAGACGATTAAATCACTGTCTTGGCTGCGCATGCGCACTCTATCTTATCTAAAATTATGAAATTTCTGCTCATCCGGACTTTGTGAAAAAACTGAGGGTCAGGTTGCCACTTCAACTGAACACAATATTTCAGCTTTGAAACAAACCTATCATTTGATGGTTTCTCAGCCTCTATTCAAGCTAGAGAACTGAGGTTAGTAGTGTTGCTGGAAAGAGCATAAAATTACTATCAAAACTTCCGTAAAATTTTTTAATTAAGTATCTTTCGCTATTTGAAAATAAACGAACGAAAAAAAACGATAATTAATATAAAATTTGCTGGTTTTTGAAATCTAGAAACCTCTCCTCATTCACACAATGGTTCCTCAGCCGCTATTCAAGAAAGAAAGCTGGAGTTCGTACTGCTGGAAATAAAGGATGATTCGCTTAAATCTATATTCCATTCAAGTTTTTATTCATCCTTAGCTACTTGAAAATAAATCGAACGAAAAAACGCTAATGAAAGTAAGATTTGTCGTTTTTGTACTTCGTTCGGGTAAATGCAGAAAATAGTATGCGACGCTATCGTATCAAAATCACCTACTTGACGCACTTGTATCACGAATTTGATAATTATTTACTAACTTTGGCTGTGTTCGAAAAATCGACGTGGCAAAAAAGTACGGAACTAAAAACTTTTGGAGAGGCTATTCCCCTAATATTCAAAATTGGCCGCCGGTGATTTATGAAATTATAAAAATTTTAGGACAGTCGTAGCGCTTACTCGGAGTTGGCTACTTAGTGAGAAGCAGCATTTTGGACAGCATACCTACTTCTCTGAATAATGCTGGGCGTACATACTTACGTCGTAGTGCTGAACAGTGTTTGCTGCGTACTAAGAATTGCTGCATGGTGATTTGAGGAGTAAACTGCAGTGTGCCAAATAGTCGGTACCTACCACCGTAGGCTGTGTAATAAAGTAGGCTGCAGGGTTTTGGGTGAGGTACACTGGAATGGGCATGTATAGTATAAAGGCGGTTAGCTTCGTCGAATATTTATGTCGTTTACACGGCACTTTTTACCTCGTCCCCCATCTCTTCGTGAATTCTAACACAAAAAGGCTTCGAATAAACGTAATTATTTACAATCAAACCCGCATAAAGCTGGCGGACAGCAACCTCTTTCAACAACTTCGTCATATTAAATCGATAGGAAACATAAAAATACCGCGTGATATTAGATTAGCTGTTTCACGTAACTTACCTGCGAGTAGGCGCGTACCCATCATTCTTATTTAGAAGGGGCAGAGAAGAATTATAAAAAAATTAAACTTCCCCTTTCGTCGCCTCCCCCTGCCACCGTATACTCCCTTGTCCAAACGCGCCCTCTCTCAATCATACTGACGTGCTGTTGATAAAAAATGATAAGCGTGCAAAATTAGAACACAATTTGAACTCCGTACAATCATCTTCCTACCTACAGTGAATATTTGTTTTGAAAATCAGCTAAAAGCTAACACCTACGTCAAGTTGAAAATATTGGTGTAAACAAAACCAATTTTGATTCAGCCTTCGTTGAATAATACGGTGAATCTCTCTACCTATTCCTTTTCTCCTTGGTCCATCAACTCATATGACGTCATGTCTTTCATCTTCGGAATAGATTATAGGACCGAAATGAAAACGTAGGCTAAGTTTAGCAGAAATTATTCTGCTAAAATATAAAGTAATTTTAGGGTAGTAAAATGTTTTAATTTTTACAATATTTTTTATAAACGATAAGTAATGTATAATGGTCAAAAGTAGTCTACTAAATTACATTATAATCCGAAGAGTTTTTTTTTTTTTTTTTTTTTTTTTTTTTTTTTGCAACTAGCTTAGTACTCCACATCAATAAATTGCTTTATTTACGTTTCCTTGTACAATCGTCGAATTAAATTTATTTATCGATTAAATACCTATAATTACATCGTCGAAATTTGACATTATCATTATTATTATTAATTATTATTATTATTATTATTATTATTATTATTATCATCATCATTATATTATTATTATTTGCTTTTTTGTTACAACCATGTGCAGCTTTCTTTGTTTCAGTAATTAGATACCAAATACCAACTTTATTTACCTACCTAAAATAATAGTATTGAAGTAGCCCTAGTTATCTGTGGGCGGATACAATCTCAGCTAGGCCTCATTAATATTGCCTCACACTTTCACTAACATTGGCACCTAGTCCTGTAGAAGCCTTTATTTATAGGTCTACCAAAGTTTTGGCAATCTTTGAATTTACCTTACGGAATTACAGAAAGGAGTTTCAGAGAATGAAAACGTAACACGAATCAACTATTCGTCGAATAAAATTACAGCACTATACTTATCGAATAATGAAAGTAATACCACCCAATTTCCTGACTTCATAAGTAAAAACGTGATAGAGCAGATAGGTAGGCTATCCAATTGAATTCAAGATATATGTTAATACACCTACGTATTAGGTATGTTACTTCGTGAAAACAATTGCCCTTATTTTCGAAAGTCATAACGTTTTTCATTTTGCCAGTAGCTGTAACGACCAAAAAAATGGAATATGCATAAAAAACGTATGCAAATAGGTGCACATATTGGGAAGTTTAAATGTACGCTTATATCGATTGATTTGAAAATTGTCGATACGCCAAAGAATATGATATTAGCAACGCTAGTCTGCTAATTTATCGCAAAATACAGTTTCGAATAGAACATCGGACGATGGCATTTGATGGGACGGATGAAAAAAAAAGAAGAAGTATAACAACAATTCGATAAAAATGAGAAACACGTACCTCGTAGATTCAATTTACATACGCTTGACCGTTACATAAGTACAAAGTTTCTGATTTCGATTGCTGCTGATTCGGTATAAACGTAAAAATACAAGTTTTGTTATCTATTACATTCGCTATAAAACCACATATTCATTAAAACATTCGCACATCGGGTAGATAGGTACCTCCCCGGCTCGACGCCCAGATCAAGCGAATGAACCCCCATTTACAAGTAAAAATTACCCACCCCATTTTTGTGTTAAATAGGTATGGCAGGAACTAGGTAGGTAGGTAGGTAGGTAGGTAGGTACCTACGAGTCCAAATACACACGTTTACAATTTTATCCGTATCTCATTTATTGTCCTTATAAATCGTGAACACAAATACGTCACCCACACTCGATGAGTGAAAACGACAAAGTAAATAATGGTTTTACGTGCACGTTCGCGAGTTTGAATTTTACATTGCACCTTAAATATAAAATTTTGGTCCTTTGTGCCATCGTATCATATTATTTCAAAATGGCCGAGTATATTTTGACAGATTTATGAGTTCCGGCGGTACTACTGCCTCGAGTATGAATCATAATGATCCTATATAATAATAAAAAGTAGCGTACCTATTTCTCGTTTTTTGTCACCAAAAATGGTGGAAACCTATTTACGTTTTTGATGCAGGTTACCGTGTCGAAAAGACGAAAAAACAAGTCACATAATTACACGATATTGATTTAAGCTAAGGAAGCTGTACAAAAAAATAGCTTTACAAATAAATAATATGGTACGTTGATTGTGTAACGCCTATTTAAACGTTAGGTAGCTATAAATTAAGAAGTCTAAAATTTTATTACGAAAATATTTGTAGCACATACACGCGTATATTTATTTCTTACGACAATATAATTTTATATTTAATTGTTAATGCCTGAGCAACATTAAAATTAGGTGATGACTTCGTCGCAGAATTTGAGAACACACGCGATTGATAAAAATGTTTTTATCGAATTATCTTGTGGAAAAGAGGTTTTAGTCGAAAATTCTGTTTGGGAAGAACCACGCCTCGAGTTGAGGTGAATGTTTGGGAGGTTTTGTTTATTTTCTGGTTTGTCAGTATGCCTAATAGATACTTAGGTGCTGAAAAATGAACAATTTGAACGATGTACATTTTTACGTAGATTTGAGGTTTCGTGTCTAGTTCATATTTCTCAACACGAAAAATTTGTTTATAACAATATTTAAAAAGAAAAAAAAAAAAAAAAAAAAAACCAGAGAATATTAGCAAAACAGAATTCCTTGATGTGTGATATTTTGCCTAATCGAATGTGTCAAGGAACTGACATTCGTACTATACATAATACTATAATAATATTAAGTACCTACTTCGAGCGATAAACTAACTATAGATTTAATATAAAACCGTGTTGATTTGATGGTAAAAGGTGTAATAAATAGAAACAGATTCATTGAGGGTAGAGAACCACAAATTTTTCATAAATTTTAGAAGGCACGTAGCAACCAAAATCTCCCTTATTTTCGGTAAGTTTAGTATGAGATTTTAGATAAAAATCATCAAAAACTGAGAGCAAAAACGAGTTAAAATTTTGTTTTATTTTCTTTATTTCAGGACGAATGTCTGAAAGAATGATATCCTAAATTTTATATGAATTTATGCGCCTCTCTGGCGTTCATCAAATTTGATAAATATAACTCGAGTATATGCTGAGAGCCTTGACTTGTTTTTTCAAATATGAGGAGTCTTACAAGAAAAAATTAAAAGTACGTCAAGAAATTCCACTGCTTAAGGGTTTTATATTTTTCAGTCGAATGTTTTTGCACAAACAACCTCAAACTTAGGTGCATAAAGGGGGAATTAAATAATAAGTGAACCTTTTTTTTTTTTTTTTAAACAACTGTTTTTCAAGTTGAGCTTACGATGGAAGGTAAGTTAGAAATTGGATTGTTTACTCTTCCTTCGTAAAAAAAATAATTATAATATTAATAGTAATAATGGCACTAAAAATTCGAGACATTTTCTTGAAGTTCCGAAAACTTACTTTTCTGTTAAAGCTTGTTAAGTTCAAGTTTAACCTTGTGTGTCAACTTGAATTTTCTTATTATCTTGCAGTAGCCAGACTATTTTGAAATAATGTATTATAGGCTATTGTATCGGTACATATGAGAAATATTTTATAGAAAAATGTGGTATTGGGATGCAAAGCTTTCGCTAGACTGCTATTGATTTTGGGATAACGAGCAGTTTTTTAACATTAAAAACATACAAAATCAAAATTATCGAAAGTAATTACACGGAAATTGTAAGCGGTGAAAAGCTGAAATATTTAGGATACATCCACATAGATTATTTGAAGATACCCAGAAATTTTAGCTGAAATCGTACGTTTATTTCTCGAGATATCGTTGAAATTCTGTTCGTAATACCCAACTTAACTGCATTCTCATCATTAAAATCACAGAATTCCAACAGAATTTCAACAATATCTCGAGAAATAAATGTACGATTTCAGCTAAAATTTGTGAATTTCTTCAAATAATCTATGCAGATGTTTCCTGAAAATTTCAGCTTTCTAACAGTCACGGTTTCTGTGCAAATGCTTTCTAAAGCTGTGATTGTGTATGTTCCCAATGCCAGTACATAATCCCAAATCAGCATTTGACGAATGGGCCACGAGAGGGCAACTACTTTGACTTTAGATCCCAATTATCTTTAGGTTTGAGATTTATTTTATTTTTTTGAAAAAATCATTAACTTTATCATCGTTTCCCAAGGTTTATTGCGGAGTGAAAATGACAGCAAAATATATATCTATAAGAATACATAGTTATAGATATAAGTCTTTAGTAACATACGAGTTCTTCAATCTCATGAAATTCACGACAGCAGTTTTAAAGATATTTTTTTATCAATTTCAAAAACTTTAATTCTCAGTAAAAATGAATTTTTTAATTCTGATGATAGTCAAAATTAAGCTATACTTGGAAAGCAATAACGGAGAAAAAGTTGAGTCGAATTGATTTAGAGACATTCTTGAATTGAAAAACTTTTCATCGTCATAGGTACGGTAGGTACCTACATAATTACAAGCAACCAAGAAATTTTGGCCGAGTTAACGAGGCTAAAATTTCATATTAAGCAATACTTGTTTTTTATTTGGCCCCCATGGAAAAACTCTGTGTACGCCACAGATCTCAAATGCTTTCGTATTAATTTTTCAAATTGAGAAAATAGAGGAGAGGAATTTTCAACTTGAGGCTACGTACACGGCTATAAATTCAGGAAAATAATTGCCTAAAACACTCTCTGAGTAAGTAAATACTGACCTACATACACATTACGCCAGCCTATAAAAACCCTGGCCTAACTTTTTTTTTCCGTTCACTGAAAAACAAAGTCCCATTTATTTCGCCAAAACGATAATTTATTTGAAAAATTTTTTCATTTGTTTATTTTTCGTGAAAAAATAATGACTCAGAATTTCAGCCAAATATGTTTCAAATTCAGGTGCGCGTCAGCGATTAACTTGAATTCGTGTAAAATTAATATATATTTAAAGAACCAAAATGGAAAAAAGTCTTAATTCGATACCTATATATTTTTATTTAAACGCACGATTGGAAAATTCATTATCTTATTGTTGCAATGTGAGGTCTTCAACTTACTGACAGATAACTTACTATTAGCTTATGTTTCTCGAAAATTCTGGGCGAAGAAACTACGAGATGGCTTTGTGTTAATATTATTATCATGGTTTTTCTCTCTCAATAGATAACCAGTGGCTCGTCTAGGACTTTGTCAAACGGGCATCGTTTCTCCCCCTCAAAATGCCTAAGAACAATGGTAGGCCGATTATATTATTATATTAGGCTACAATGAGTTTTGTTTGTGTTCAAGGTAAATACCTCCCGATAACTATTAATGCCAAGAGTGGGCAAAATCCTCAAAACAAAGATTCGAATTTATTCGAATCACGAATCACGAATACTTTCAGCCCAGAGGTTCACATCGATTCGCACGAATCATTTTTCTACGAATCACGAATCCCCAAATTCTAAAAACGGTAAATAATTCTGTTTGACTTTGATATGGGGAAAAAAGTTATGAACATTCGACAACTGTTTGATGCGAAGATGTTATATTTGGTAAAGTGAGAGATAAAAGTTCTCCGAACAGGCTGTTTAATTTTACGAGGATGAAATTCAAAAATTGTTTCTCAAGCAGATATCAAATTTCTTTATAATTTTCGAGAATTTCTCGATTAGAAGAAATAGTATTGTGATTCGTTGCTCGACTGTTCGTAGATGAATGATTCGAATCACGAATCACGAATGCTTTTCAGCCCTAAAAAAGGTTTTGAATCCCGTTTTATTCACGAATCCTGCCCATTCTTGGTGATGCGTAACTACCGACACGATCCACGGACCGTGCTTGATAGTTTTTCTTCGAAATCACTGTCGATAGCTAACTATAGTAAAAAATATCGATATTACGCCTCACCAACGATGACCAACCCTAAATTTGTCACCGATATACGAACGCCTTGAAAGAAAACAAAATATTACGAGACAAACTTCCGGCAAGCCGGACGTGGACGATTCGAAAACCTCCTCCCTGCTCCAAAAAAAAAATAAACAAAAAACAAAAAAACAAGAACAAAAACTAAGTAATGAGGAAATAACTGTACAAATAGCCAGGCATCGCGTCTACGTGCCCCTAATTTTCGGATTCGTCCAGTTCCAGTCTTCTTTAATGAGATCAGCTCCCTTCTCGCCCACCATGTAGGCTGCAGCGACGGTATGTGCTCCGGGAATGGTCGGCATAATGGAAGCGTCCACAACACGCAACCCTTTGACGCCGTACACCTTCAGTCGCGGACTGACGACGGCATTGCGGTCCCATTCGGGGCCCATTTTACACGTGCCGCACTGGTGGTGCATTTGCATGGTCCACTGGCGCACGCAGCACGCCCAATACTCGTCGCTGCCGAAGCCCAAATGCCTGCACGCTGGAAACGGCCGTCGATTCAGCGTCGAGCCGAACGACTGGAACGCCTTCGTCTCGCTCAGCTTGATGGCCATTTTAATGCCCTCGACGATGCGATAAAGGTCGACGGATTCGGCGAAGAAGTTTGACTGCAGTTTGGGCGCGTGCCACGGATTGGCGCTGCGCAGTCGCACCGTACCCCGGCTCAGCGGATACATGAGCATCGGCCATATGGTCCACGCGTCCTTCTTCATGATGTCGCGAAACACGTCCTGAAAGGTGTGGTCCGGAATGGCCATGGTGCGGCGCAGCAAGTCGCCTCCGGCTCCGGCCTCGCCGGCCAAGCTCGTCGGCACGAATATGTACTCGATGTCCGGCGGCTGTTTGCGCGACCGGTCGTTGTATTTGGTGTGCACGTAGCCCAGACCTTCGCAGGCCAGCGTCGACAGCCAGCCGTTCCCTTCGACCCAGTCCAGCAGCGAGGGAACCATATTCTTGAGCAGTCTCTCCGGTATGAGGCTGACCTGCGACTGGTTGACGGTGAAGGCGAGACTGGCGAAGGCCGGATGCTCTTGCAGGTTGTCGCCCACGCGCAGGTCCTGCAGTACCGGCACGCCAACCGACTCGAGGTGCTCCTTGGGACCGATTCCAGACAGCATCAGCAGCTGCGGCGAGTTGAAAGCGCCGGCTGAGACGATTACCTCCTTTCTGGCACGGACCACTCGCCGCCGCCGGTTCTTCACAAACTCCACGCCGTACGCCTGTCTGGTGCTCGGCTTCACCAGGATTTTGGTGGCACGCGCCAAAATGGCAACGTGCAAATTCTTGCGCGCCTTATGCGGCAGTATGAAGGCTCGGTAGGCGCTCACCTTGCGGCCCTGGCGCACGGTGCCCTGGATGTGCGAGAACCCTTCGTGGGTGTCCGGGTTGTTGTAGTCGACGATGTCGAGTCCCACCTCGTTGGCTGACTCGAGGAACTTCTCGAGCAGCGGCGACCGAAAGGGCGGATACTCGATGGGCAGCGGGCCACCCACGCCGTGGTACGGACTGCGTTTCAGCTCGGCGATGTTCACGTCTTCCGTTTTGAGAAAGTACGGCAGCAGTTCGTCGTAGCTCCAGCCTTTGTTACCGGCCTTGGCCCACCCGTCAAAGTCCTGCCTGTTGCCGCGCGTGTAAATGTTGTTGTTGATGATGCTGCTGCCTCCGGTACCTTTGCCCGCCGGCCACGGGCACCGTTCGTCAACCAGGCCGAGGCAGGCGCCGCTCTGCGGCTCCGTCTGGTAGTGCCAGTTGTAGTTGGTGAACTGCAGATAGTGAGCGATGGTCGACACCTGGTTGATGATGCCTTCGTCAGCGCCGGCCTCCAGCAGCAGCACGTTCCACCTGGCGTTCTCGCTGAGCCGGCTGGCGACGACGCTGCCGCTGGGTCCGGATCCGATCACCACGAAGTCGTACTCGTCGAAAATGGGTTTGTTGCCGAAGTCCGGATCCTCGCGAAACGGGAAGCCCCGAAGGCGGTAGGCGCGTCTGAGCGGCGCAAACAAGTCACTGAGGGCGGATGGCGCAGTCGGCGCGCAACCACTCAGAAGAAGGCACACAGCCAGCAGTGAGCGTGCGTACGATCGCATATCGTGTTGCTGGATGACCAACCACTGTTTTCATGTTAGCGAACTCCGCCGTTGGGACGAACGTTTTTGCAATCACCTGAAAATACAGCGTAAACAGATGACGTCACATTAGTGCGCACGTACCTACGCGAGTGTGGTAAATGGTTGTGAGGGTAGGCAGGCAGCTGAAGGGTCGTACTCGCGTTTCACAAACCAACGAAAATTTAATAAATAAACGCAAATACGCTGCTGCGCTCCTTCGTCGCAACATTGCATCTGTCAGCCATGCGTAGGTATTGCTGCGTATAAAATTACGTTTTTCTTCATCCCTTATTTCGTCTCCATTAATAATATCTGCCTACGTATTACGATGGACAGTGTTTGAATAAAGCAACAAAATTGTTACCATATCTGCCTTCGGGGCTGTAGCCAACACGCAAGCTCGTAGCCAGGAAAGGGGAAATGGGAGGAAACGCCCTCCCTGGCGGCACTCTTCGCCTCCCCTTGCAAAATTTAAAATTTGTTTTTCTGAATTTGAAAAAAAAGGAAACAAGTCTATTAACGATGTTTTTGCAACACCTATTTATAAACATGATTTTTATATGCACCTTGACGATGTATAAACCATTTAAGACCGACGTATAAAGCACTTACTTTATATGTCGATCTTTACTTTATACATCGCCTTGGGCGCATGCGTCATTTTGCACACTGGTCTTACTACCGCGCATAGACTACATCGTCATTTTCTTTTATTGTTTTATTTTTTTTATTTTTTTATCGTAAAAGTTTTTTCTGCGTGGGATTCAAACCTCTGACTTCCGCGATAGAAGGCCAGCGCTGTAGCCACTACGCCACTACGCCACTACGCCACTACGTCACAAGGTTTCGTAGAAAAGGATAGCCATAATTTGGGCTTATATATTTCCCATTCGCAAAACTTTTTTTTTTTTTGCCGACATGTTTCAAAAAATAGTGTGTGACACGTGTTTATAGTAGGTGATCGATATTCGTGTGATTTGCATCACTCGCCTTTGACTCAACCTGCAAAAATCACACTCGGATCAAAATCACCTCCTTTACACACTTAGCTATTTTTAATTTTTACTATTAATAAAAATCGAAAATTGCAGTAAGTTGTATTAATGGGCCAGGTTGAAATTTCTAATAAATTTTATTTTATACAGATAAGAATTTTCGTTTCCATTTTTCTCTTTCCGCCAAAAATAAAAAACATATAATCCACAAAGAAAATTTTGCCCTCCCTGGTTTGCAGTTTGCCCCTTTGGGATTTTACTCTGGCTATGGGCCTGTAAACGCGATTTTCAACTGAATACATTTTTCTTAGCAGCAGGTGGTGTTCGGAAAAACTCAAGTTACCTATACATCAAGAAGACGTACCTATGGAAATAGTTTTCCCTCTCTTTTTCTATTCTTTGTCGACTGATCTAGGAATCTGCCGGTTCATTTTCGTGTTGCTCTCTCTCCCTCATTGTTTCTCTCTCCCTTTCTCTTTTCCATACATTTTTCTTTTATATAATTTTTGTTTTCTCCTCAAGAGAAGATATACTTATCCAGTTTACGACTGTGGTGCTTCCACAGTTTTCCATTTTTTTTTTGGTTCATTGTACGATTGCATATCATACTACTGGAACGAAGTGGTGTATTTTTTCATTTTTCCACTATTCGAATATCATATATGAATTATTAGCTTTTATGTTTATATAATACATATAAATGGTAAAGTTTGTGTGTTTTTGCCTTTGCTGATAACGTCATCACTTCAGAGCCGCTCAACCGATTGAGTTGAAATTTTCAGAACTCAATCGTGTTCAACATGAAACGTTTTAAACTAAATATTATGAAAGCCTGTTCCTCACCCGGAGGAAAAAATATGAATTTCCACCCCAATATCTCTAAACTTTATTGTGATATCTTCCTTGAAAAGAAAAACTTTTCTTCCTCAATAATGTCGATAAATTCACAAAATTTCGTTTATTCTCCGGATGGGTAGCTCCAAAAAATTATAAAATGTAAGCGAGTATACGCGTAAGTACGTATTCCAGTCAAATTTCGAAGTTTGAAAAGGAAACAATATTCACCAATTGATGTATTGTTTTGAATAGATAAGAGTGGATATATTTATTGTTCATCAGGTCACACAGGTCTGACTTCGGTGATGTATAGAGGTGGTCTTCTAAATAAATGATTTAAATTCTCAGCCACTCGCCCTGTTTTTTTTATTCACCATAGGAGGATGAAATACAGGATGTCCAAGTAGCAAAGCCCGATTTCAAGTGAATGGGACCCGGGGCTGGTAAAATACGTTTTCTTTAACCATAGTCCTTATCCAAATTTGATACAAGTTGGAAGAATGTAAGCCTACTTTCTTCGGAATAGCAAAAAAAATTTTCATAAAAAAGTCCACGTTTCCACATTCTCACGCAAAAGCACTTCTCGAGGAAAGTTACCTAATTTCAAACAAACATTGGTTGGCAGTTCGATATCGAAAATTTAAAATTTAAAATTCGAATTAAAACATTTGAGTACAATAAAAATACACCTACCTTGCTAAGGAAGTATAATACCTACACGGTAGGTAGGTACACGGGAATAATGAGAAGGTTTTCCTGAATTTAAAAACGAGCAGTGGAAAAATATGAAAAAAATTATAATTTTTTCGTCGTATACCAAGGCACATTTTAGCGAACCGAGTACGCAGTTATGCCTGAGGCGAAATAAACCGATTAAACGTAAAGGCATTAATAAAATTAGACTCGAAAGCGTAATAAATCGTAATACTTTAAGGCCTATGCGAGCAATCGTTTCTCTGGTAAGTGGTAAGGGGTAGGTAGTCGTCGATCGAGGTGCCCATAAATTTTAAGAGAAAATTTCAAACCGCCCTCGAATCGGACGGAAAAGTGCCGGAATAATTCGAGCAGCTCCACCGGGGGTCGATGTAGGCCTATTCGCGTTACAAAATATAACGATGTCGACCAGTTTTACTCACCAATGGGAAAACATCGATGAATCCGTTTAGAAACAATGACACTTACAGCCGGACGGATTAACTGTTGTCTTCGAGACCGAAAGAATACGACGAAAAAAAGCGACAAAAACGAACCGAAGTATTGAAAAATGTGACGCGTTGTTATGAGAGAACTGCGCGAAACTGAACCGTAGGTATTCGAGCGCCAGTGGGTTCAGAAAAAGGACAATGGACGACGTTTATCGAATGTATGTGCGTCTTCATCGAACGACTTCACCTTTGAAATGCGAACGCAAGGAAATGTTTACGTCTAGGTACGTACCTACCTACCTAATTGGAAAATCTGCGACCATGTACACTCATATTCCGTAGGCTGTGCACTGTGTAGATAAATGGACGCGCAATAGGTGATCCTTAAGTTAAAAGCGAAATCTAGATAAACACCGGCCATGAAACAGCGCTGGGTACCTCACGAGTACAATGAACCCTTATGGCGAAAAATATGCGCCGAACCAATGGTCACCAAACTGGACTCGTAGGACTAGAAAATTAATTTTTCAACAAACTGAACCCAAATGGTATGGTGGCCCGTTCGTGGCCATATTTAACGATTATGTGCGCCAAATCGTGGATCGCGGAGTGGAGGCCGATGTATACATAATTATTGCAGTCGGTCCATTTCGGAGGCAGAGGCGAAGTGTGGAGACGTATATCGTATCTAAGACCTTCGACATTTGCTCATCTATTCTCAGTGGAATGTGGCAGCCATAAGACGCGTATTTTCGCTTCATCAATCGCTAATCGTGTGAAAACGGTGTATAATTTTGCCATACATTCGTATCTATAGGTATAAAATTGGCATAAACGGTCAGCAGAGAAAATCTATACATGAGAGAAAGAGGTTTTAGAATTTGCGGAAAATCTGCAGCAAGTGAAATTTCAGGTTATTGGTGAATTTATCGGGGATTTAAAAATATTTTTTGTCCACATATTCGAGAAATGAATTCAAGATTTTCGACCAAAATGATTCCGAAAAAGAAGTCCGCACGAAAGTGGGGATCTTTTTTTTAGATCTTCAATATTTAGCATACCTACCTACCTACCCAATTAATTCTATCGATTAACACGTTGCAATCGGCGATGCAACTGTGTAACTCTGTTTCTTGGGAGAAAAATAGGCAGCATATAATCGAACATGAATTTGAAAAAACCTCCAGAGCAGCATCACATCGCAAGAAAACCGGTTTGAAATTACAGGATCGTAAGTTTAATCTAAATATTCGAGTAAAAAAGGACATAATATAAGAATGTGTTAAGTGGTTTTTTTTTTTTGGTTTTTTTTAGCAGTTGCTAATTTCAAAAATTTTAGTTACCAATTTTCATTTTTCTCCTCCCTCAAAAAAGCCTTGCGCTACGTCCCTGAGTTTTGGAACAAATCCTTGTCTTTAAATTTAAACATTTTATTTTTTTCCTTTTCCTTTTTCAATTTAATTTCTCTGCCAATATTATAATTAGCCTAAGTACGCGGATGTCTGAATAAATCTTCAGTAGTAACGACTTACCAGAATAATGCATAATGTTTTATTCAAACGATTAGACGTCGCCTTATCTACGATAATTTATATTTTATCTATGAAAAATTGTCTCCCAATCCCCATTTGTGGCTATAGTGAGCTCGAAGAATGGTTCAGTCCTGAAATATAGCTCAACGAATTCTGCGCCTCAAAAGAGGTATCACACGCGATATATCATTCTAAAATTTGAGTGTGAAAAATGAATCCTCACCCTCTTTATGGAGTCACAATGGATTCAAAGGGTAGTTAAATACAAAAATGGATTGGAAATTTGAAGGCAGCATCTCAAGAAACATATCTGACGATATATTACTCAATTATATATGAAAATTAGGTAGGCTACTTAACCTGGAATGGTTCATTCCACCAGTGGACTACAGTTTTGTACTCAACGCCTCACGAAACGTGTATGACGACGTACCTACCTACGACTCAATAATATTCTTATGAAAACTTTGTCAAGAACCATCGAATGAGAATAAAATTAGCCTACTGTAGGTACGGATGTTTTATTGACAATGTTTCTCAGATTTCTTATGTTTTTGTTTTTGGAAAATGCTGAATCAACAGTCACGAAATTTCTGCTAGACGTTCCACACGAAGACTGTGTCCCATTAAAATACATAATAATACACTGCTTTCAAAAATTGAGGCACTTTGTTCCAAAGTGGCGGTGTAGTAATCTTAAAAGTTTACGAACGGCCGGCTCACTTGTGCTTCGTACATCGAACAGACCTTCGCTTTACTTTTTACAGACACGAATCCACTCGTTAGCTGAATAAGCAGAATACAGAATACTATGATTGTGGCTTCCAAGTCCAACACCCGATTCGACTGAATTCGAACACACCTCAATAATTCTTTCGATTCGTTCGTAAAGTGACTTGTAGGTAAGTCACAACTGTAAATGTCTGATTCCATTCGCAGCGTAGGTAACTTAGCAGCCCCAGCATGTGCTTTTCTTTTAATTTGTAGCCTACGAGTCTAGAAATGTTTTATCTCGTAAAGCTTGGAGTCCGATGGTTTAAATAAGGAATTTATTGTAATTTAAGAGAACAAATTCAAAGAAAATATTCATTTCTGTACGAGCTTTGCAGTTGGACGAACTCTTTTTTATACGCGTAGGTATACTGTCTGTAGACAAGAAGGCCAATAATTAATAACATATTTGCGTTCGTATTGTACTCCGGAAAACAAAAGTTTTGCTTTTAGATAGGTGCAGTAGGTTATTCTCTATTATCGTTCGAAGAGTGAACAGATTTTGAGGTACATTTTTCACTCCTCATTAGAAAAACTTTTAGGCGATTTGAGGGTAGCAAATAACCCACCGAATATCCAGTTGCAAATCCAGGATTAGGCTGCGCATTTACTCTTCAGCACCGGAAACGACGAGTATCGAACTTTTTCTTCTTGGTAAGAAATATATAACTTCACCTAATTCGATACAGACAGGTAAGTAATTTGAAAAGAACGTAGACACCTACTATATATATATATAGTTTTTTGCAGTTTTCAAGAACCACACGCTTCAACAATCCTCTTTCAGCTATCTTTAGCACGCGTGTAGCTGCTCCAACCCCCAATCGATTACTTTTCCAAGTTAACCACAATTAAGTTAAATGTGAAAAAGAAAAATGTTGGTATTTCTTGAGAATTTACTTTCTAAGAAAATTTCAACAAAACCCAATTTATATAACACGATCCCTCTTTTTTCTCCATTCTTTTTTCGGTACATAATTGAAGATTGTCTCTGCTTTGGAGAAAAGGAAGACAGAAATAGCAGGTTTTTTCTTGAAAAGCTGCTAAAAGGAAGAAAGTACCCAGGTACCCACACCAGCAATTATTTTAACTCGATAAATAACTAAATGAACAGATTTTTTGGGTTTGTATTTATTTATTTATTTATTTATTTATTTATTTATTTATTTTTTTGAAAATTTGTTGAATGAACTCCAATGAACAAGAGTCAAAGCAGGTTTCCGGAGAAAAATTCAAAATTTTAAACGAAGTCGTTTATGATAACCTACTTACTAGGTATTTGTTAGCAAATAACCTACCGAAGTGGAGATTTTAAAACAAAATCATGTTATCAGCCTTTAAATCAGAATGTGATGAAATGGGACTGGAAATACGCTAATTTTCAAAATTTGATGTGATCAAAAATCTACATTTCCAGAAGGATCGGAGGTTGTCCACGGATGCCCTTCGATTATTATGTTTATCTCATGGGTATTAACACCGTACATGGAACAAATGAAGTATTACCCGACTCCGTTAAAAAAAGTAAGAAAATCTAAAAATAACTTGAAAATCCATTTTTGCTTTTACATAATATGTCCAGATTGGACAAAATCCATTTCTAAATTTTGTTCCATTCCATCATAGACAGTAATCACAGTAGAACATACATACAAATTAAATTTAGGATAAAAGTTTTTCTAGACCCGAAACTGCAACTGGATCAAAGTTCCATATTGTAAGAAAGAAAAAGAAGCAAAGCACATTTGTTCTATATTAGTGTTTATAGTCTGAAGTCCAAAAACTGTAATACTATGCAAGACTTCATTATCACTATTATTCAAACTGGAAATTACAATGGTCTCTTACCATAAATCAAAATATAATTTCACCTTTGCATACTGAATGGAGATGATAAAGTTTGAGAGATACTTATTACATTTATTGAAATTTATTCCACATAATTAGACAAATTTATATAATTTAAGAAATACTGTCATCTTCTAAAAGCCGGATAAATTTTAAGATTTGTGAAATACGGGACCATAAAAGGAAATACAAAGCTACTTAATCTCCGTATCACCTACTGTGTGGAACTATTATGAAAAAAACTATCACAATAGTACTCAAATTAAAAACCAGAATCATTGAAAAATTTAATTTCTTCATTTTGTCATTAGAATAAAATTATTCTCATAATATGTGAGAAGAAAAAAGAAAAATCAAATTTGTTCTACATCATCATATATAGGACCTGTTAAATGAAGATAATGTAATTATATTTTTTAGATTCAATAAATTTTGACTCCAGAAATGCCGTTTGAAAAGTCCATATTACCTTAAGGGGAAACTCTATCGTGGCTCCGCCCACAAGGCCCCGGCGCACAGGCGATGCACCGGAGTTCTCCCACTACCTCCGGTAGTGGACATATTGGTGTTGAGGCAACGCCAGTTGTGAGGAACACGTACGAGGTACAGGTGTGTGACTCCAACAACATTTATTGTCTCCTGGACGTTAAACATATTACATATAAGACTCCACCCACTACATGGTAGCAAGAGCACTGTATATATCCCCCAAATTTTTGTAATTCGCCTCTAGAATTGTTTCTAGTAAATGGAATTTTTACTAATTCTGAAAACCCAAAAAACGCTTCCACTAGAAAATTCATTTTTGTCTAACTCTCAAAATTAAATAAGAAAATTTTCCTCGGAAATAAATTTTTCTTGTAATAATATCTAATCCTTACAGATTAACGGAAAAATAGTTTCTGTATTCATCTTTATCCTACATACAATCCTAGGGATTTGTCAATACAGAATAATGTCTAAATTAAATAAATTTCTGACAGCCATTTTTCTCTTATTCATCATAATAATCCTAATTTTTCTCGCCACCCCAGCATTCTGCTGACGAAATAATTCAATTGAATTTAGTTCCTTTTATGTAGCTTGAAAAAGAGAATTCGTCATAATTCTACAAATACGGCTAACAAAAACTTACGAAATTAATAATTTTAGACACCCTTTTTTTTTCTCTTTCTTTTTTCCCTATTTTATAATTCAAATATAATATAGGCAGTTTCTGAATACGCACGTAGATGCGCGAAACAAGAAACATTTTTTTTTCACCTTGAAAAATATACGATTTCTCGTAAATCGAGAGAAGTAGCGAATTATAAAGATACACCCCTAATCACGTAAAAAATCGCTGTACTACAACAAAAAATTGACAATTCACACAAAGACAATATTGTCCTACCGTGAATCGTATAAAAAAAAAAAACCCTCAATATCTAGATATTGCCCGCACACAAACGTAATAATATATGTAGCAAATGTAACAAATACCAATACACATTCAATGTATATGGTATGCTGCAACAGCAGCGACATTCTGCACGAGGACGAATGTGCGCGCTAAAAATAGACACGTACATTGTCCTTTGAACTGTATTCATCAACATTGATACAGATCAAGTGCACGTCCATTTTTTCCAGTGCTTTATGAATTCTTGTTTTCTTGCCTTTTTAATTATATGTTGTCGGTTTTTTTGTTTAAATTTACTTTAAAAAAATAAAAACCTGAGAAAGTAGTCGAGCCATGCAAGAAAGTGATCAAGCTCTACGAGAAAATAAACTCTAAAAGGCTTATGTGTTCAACAATATTTTTTCACATCGTATTGAAATTTGCTACTTTTTGTTCAGTTAAGGGGTATTGAAAAAGTATTTTTCGATTTTATTTTGCAAAAAATGTATTTTTCGTTAGGTGTTGCAAAAATAGATTTTCTAGAAGTACCGTTTGGTCAGCCCGTGCCAAAATTGAAAGTATTTTAGAATAGATCATATCAAATATCTTTTACAAATTTCGTATCCATTGGTCTAAAATTAGGCATTTTATACCAAAAATAAAAAGAAAATAGTGTTATTGAAAGTACCGTTTGGTTGATCCATACGAAAATCAGCAAGTTAAGTCCTTGGCTTAATATTAATACGTTTGTACAAAATTTTGTGACTACCAAACAAAAATTGGGACTTGAACCTTGGTAACAAGAAAATGGCGTACATGTATTTATATGAATTTGAATTTTTGGTGCCAAAATTTTTCTTGGGTTGTGAAACGAAAAACGTACAATCCTCACATCTGGGTTAATATTACTTTATGAAATAAAGATTAATAATTAGGTTTTCAAAGAAAACCTACTTAAAAATACAATCTGGCCCAGGAAAACCAAAACCAGGAAGAATTGCATGCTGTGTCGTAAACTAGTCATTTTTCAGACATTTTTTCAATCTTAATAAAATTGTTATTCTATGTGTAGATAAAATAGAGGTGTTAAAAATATAGATATTTTAATTTTTTGGCATCGATAAGTAAAAATGTAGGAAAATATCGATCCAATCTACCCAATAAATGACGATATTTTTCCTGAAATATCGATATGTATCGATCAGAAAAAATATCAATATTTCGAACCATTAGTAGTTGAGAAATATTTGTATCGTCTTCGACACTGTTACCATAATTTGAAGAAGAAGAGAATCATTATAATAAACGTACAAGCATTAATTTGTTCCTCAAAATTATTTCACAACTTTGTTCCCTTAAATTATTTTGGCAATGTTTTCCCTTATATTCGATGTGCATGTATCACTACCCACACAGCCACACATAGACAAGAAAAAAAAAAAGTTCGTTGCCTCTGCAATTCTGCAGTGTTGCCTATATGACAGCAAAAATCCTGGGCTGGCACAAACCAAAGCGCCACATAAGGGCGCCTCAGGGCTTGTACCTACATACATATGCTACAGTGAAATAGGTAGGTATACATAAATCTTAAACTTTTTAGCAAATTATACAAAAACTATAAGTGTTGATGCGTAGCACAGATTAAAATAAAATCCCTTTGTGCACCCTGACTAAACGTGGAAAGTTTTCCATAAAATTATGGATACTGGGGCGGCTACCACACATCGGCTAAAAGTACAGAATCTCCCTCATTCATTGTTACATGGCGCCGAGGTTGAGTGAGTACTGTGCCGTATTTTGGGTGGCGGTGAGGTGGGAAGTTTAGGCACTTAGTCAGTAAAGGTTCAAATCCCCATACCACCTGAACACCTAAAAATGCTGTTCCTTATTTATACTAGTATTGATTGTGAATTGAAGCAGATATTTTTAGACTAACATAGGTACCAATTTTTTTTCAATTCCTAAAAACCATTATATGCAATCTGAAATCTGCATAATATTTGTGGCGGCTACCACACATCGGCAAGTATATGTACATATTCTCTCATTCACCATCACCAGGCACCATGGCTCAGTGAGTTTGTTGCTGCATTTTTGGTGATGATGATACGATAGAGTTAGGTATTCTGTCAGTATGGGTTTAAATCCCTGTACCACCTCAATACCTAAAGAGATGACCTCGATGTGATCTGAGAGACATGGTGTGACGTCCTCTCTCGGACATGTTTGCCATGTTGATAGTTCATCACTTAATCACCCACCAAATGTGATGACACTGTAGGCGGTGTGTATTGGTGGAGTGAAGATGAGGGGGGCACCTGCCACTCCTCTACACACACCTGCTTGTCAGACCATGAACACTGCGCCTCAGTCTGGTTATATTACACTCCACTATACTGGAGGGGAGTGGTATGGTGGCTGCCATACATCGGCGAGTATGCACGTATTCTCTCATTCATCATCACCCAGCACCGTGGCCGAGTGAGTATAGTGCTGCATTTTGGGTGACGGTGACACGATAGAGTTAGGTATTCAGTTGGTATGGGTTTGAATTCCCATACCACCCGAATACCTAAAATATTATTTTGGAAGAAGATAGAATATATAATTGAAAAAACAAAAAAGGAATTGTTTGAGAAAACATAGTCTGAAAATTTATGCAGCCTAAGTACGCATAATTTTAATGTAAATATCGCCTAAATATATGTAAGAGAAGTTAAAGGAAATTCAAACTACATATCGGTTTCAAGTAAACATCGAAACCCAACTTAAAAGCTGCTTTCTGTGTAGGTTTTTGAAGAAAATTAACATATTAAAATTGATCTGGTATAAAGACCCAGGGTCGGAGCTAGGTTTGTTTTTCACATCATGACCCAGCGAAACTTTTGGCACTGTTAGCTGAAATTCGCATACATATATTCCTTAAATATTCAAGGCATATAAAAAAAAAATTTTATTCTCAATAATATTTGGCAGTCAGGTGTTCTAAATTATCTTCTCTTGTTCATAAAATTTTTTTGTAGTTTCCTCAAAATCTTGGAAGAACAAGTTTTTCAAGAACTTTTTATTCTACTGTTTTCCCGTAGACTACTGAAACAACAGATTTGGTCCTATACAGGGCGTCTGATGAAATGTGGGCAATATTTTGCTGATAGGTTTTAAATGACAAGAGAAATAAAAAAAACCTTTTTAAAAAGCAGGTCATGCAACTTTTTTTACATGAGTTCATTGGTGGAAATGTCAATGGTAAAAACAACAAAGACTATTTGACGTTTACTTAGTACATAACTATCTGTGAAAATGTTGCGCAACCTTCAGTTTGAAGGGGATATTTGAAAAAATATCTTTGTGAGTCGATAAGAGGTATGATAAGATAATATAAAATGTTGAATAGATGAAATTTTAAAAAAAATCATTTAAAAACTGACAGGTTTATTGCTCCTTCAATACAGAGCGTGAAGAAAATGTTGACCTGACATTTTTTACTTACTCCATCGCATACTATTTATCTGCAAAATATAACCGACATTTCATCCCACACATTGTATAAGGAATACCTTTCGAGAAAATTTTAATCTTATTCCTTTTGCTGTTTTTTCAAAAACGTGAACAGAAATTTTGAGCAATACATATATTACAATAATATACTTACATACATAAAAAAAAAAAAAAAAAAAAAAAGGTGAAAATGGGAAAATGGTGCCAATTGTTTTTTTTTTTCTCATGAAACGGATAATATTTATCATCACCACCCCCAACCTTTTTGCGAGGTTAATTTTAATATCCCGTTTGCTGGCAAACTGAGTAAAAACTGAGTAATAATTTGGAAATGCGACACTCTTTTGGGAAAATCAACGAATCTAAATCTCGAAATAACTGGTAGATATGCATTTCTGAGCTCACTTCACTATATTACTTCGACTTTGAGCCAATGAAACTTCTACACTCGTAGAAATAAACTATGAATTAAATCGAGAATTTTAAATCTGATACCAACCTTTTTCTTTATCTCATAAAAGGGTGTAGCAGCATCGTTTGGTTCAAAAGAAAAATTACTACTTATTCACAACTTACGAATAAAACATAATACTCTGGTTAAATTTTGATGGGTAACTGAAGCACACAACATCTTCGAACAATTTAAAAGAACAACTTAAATAAATATAAGGGCTACGGAATTATTCGGAGAAGCTCCAAAGTATAATGCAAACGAAAATAATAAAGGGGGCGTTAAAAAGAGTACAGTATCTTCAGCCGCTGAAGATCAAACAGAAGCAAGGTAGGGATCCAGGAAAACCAGTGACGGAAGTGGAGTGAATATAAGTCAAAACACGAATCACACAGTACCTACTTATTGCATTGGCCGGGCGCCAATCTAAAGTTCAAAGAAATAAGGAGTTTAGTATATAAGTATCTATTAATTTTTTAAACGGTTGCACGAATAAGAAAACCTTGTACTGTTTTTATTATATTTTTATGCATTTTACACGAGCAACGAAAAACGATTTTACATAATGGGTCGTGAATAAGGTGTTTATCTAAGTATGGGAGGGTGGAAAGCCGATTTTTGATGGGTCCCGAAAACAATTAAATCACTGTTTACCTTAAACCTCTTTTTCTGTGTAAAATATTCATTTAATAGACGGTGGGTTCTAAATTATTGCAATTTTTGTAAAGTTGGACAAAATTCAAATATTAAATTCGAAAACTGCTGCCTTAAACTACGACAGATGATTCACTGGTTGTATTCGATACGCCAAAAAGTGCTTACTTAGGGGAAAGGCTGGTAAGAGTATGCAATTAAAGTTTGACCTCATGTAACTGAGTCAAAACTTAAGGGATTTTGTTCAAATTTGGTGTAGCTATGCTGTGAACCTTTATTTACCTATTCCCCACCTTCCAAATTTTCAAGAGCCCCTCAAATTGTTTAGGGGGTAAAAGTATAAAAAAACCAAACGCGTACTCTTGCATGAAGAGTACGCACCTAATTTTTTTCATTGATTATGAGAAATTGCATAGTCTGAAATATATAATTATTTTATACGAACTTCAACACAATCACAAACAAATTTATTGATTCCCAGATAACTAGTGCAGGATTCATACCACCAAGGTTTACATTTGTCACACATAATCCAATCTTCTGCAGGCGGATCAGAAAAAAGTTCTTCACATGCTGGGCATGAAATTTCCTCATTTTTGGAGGTTTTTTAGCACTTGTTTTCGTTTAGTTTTGCTTTTATTTCAATCCAGTTTTTGTTTTGTGGACCTTTTTTCATAAGAAACAAATAAATTAGTAGTAGGAACAAAATGCGTACTCTTACACACTTGTGAGTTTTACCAATAATATCAGTTTTACTAACTGATAACAAAATACATTGGTAACTAAAGATATATGGAAAGGTAGCAAAAAGTATGTAGTTTGAATAAATATAATTACTTACTCAGTCATTTTCAATAATAGTCACTGAATTCTTATTCCGTGCTTTGAAAATATTATATCAGAAACCAAAAAATACAAAAATTTGTAATAAAAGCGGAAATAATGATTATAAATTCACGTTTTTTGGCATGAAGGAGGAGTATTTGAAGTAGAATAACATTGCCAACCTTTCAGTTGTGGAAAAAAAAGCAATGTGTACCCTTAGAGACTGCGTACTCTTACGGGTTTTTCCCCTACCCTTGAATTTTTGAGCCAGGATAAATTCTATTTTCTATTAGAAGTTTGATTTTAGTTCTACGCCAAAGTTTTAGTTATAACAAGTGTACTGAAGAGAATTTTTTTGAAAAAAAGGTGTACCCAAGTATTGCACTTTTCTGAAAACTGACGGTTCGATCTAAAACAGTGGGTCATTACCATTATTTCACCGAAAAGGACTTTTTGATTTTTCAGTTGAGAACTCAGAAGAACGTTTTTCTCAAAAAAAGACTGAATTTCCTGACCCGACTCGGTGAATATATGTTCTGATAAAAAATTCTCAAGATTTGAGCGTACGTATGTGTATCATTTGCTTTTCTTGTCAAAAAAGTTTCTTTATTTGAGTTATCAATTATTAGGTATGTTAGTTTAGAACTGCTGGGTAGAACTAGCAATAAGAACTAACCTTCAACAGAACTTGTTCATAACTAAAACTTTCAGTGTATAGGCACTGAGAAGTCCGAGATCTGGACCTTCAAATAAAAATTATTTTCGACAAAAATAAGACAAAATAATGACGTCACAATTTAAGACAATTTTTTGAGAAACAAAATTCGAATTCGTACATTATATTATCCGAATCCGAACTCGTATTCAGATGAAGACGTGAAGACAGAAATAAAATCTGATTCTCTTTCAGGCAATTATAATGCATTTTATTTCAGTAACGACTCTTCCAAATTCAGACAATTTCAGACAATAATTTGGTTTGATCCGACAGACTGGCGCCATGAGATATATATTAGATGAAGACGAATTGAATAGAAGTAAAAACCCATCGACGGACATGAATGCAGCCAACCTTTTTGCTTTATCTCCGGTCTTTCCATGCTTTGCTTGCGGTTTGCAGTCATTTATATATTCCTGCTTTCTGTAATTTTATTGGCTGTAGACATTTTATATTTCCTAACGCTTTTTATGTTATCGACATTGCATGTTTGAAGGCAATTAAGCAGACAATAAGTGGGGAAATTTCCTTAACAAGAAGAACTGATTTGCAAACACGAATTCTAATTTTAAAATCACTCTCTTCTTTGCACTGGCGACACCCGGTACTGGGTTTGTCTTTGCAAATGAGTCTTTTTGTGTAGGCAGATAGCAGCAGGTCCAAGTCACAAGTTGTACGTCTAAGTCCTCACATTAGGCAATTTAATAAGTGTACCATCTTCGAGATGCAGAATATACTTCAATCTGGTCTACCTTGAAGACAACTAGGATGGTAGTTGAATTCCAGATAGGTTCAGTTGAAGACAAAAGGCATATTAGGGATGTTCTTTTGTCATGAAGGACCAGTAGTGACAAAACATAAGTCATCTCTAAGTTCGCCAGTTTCCATATCGCACTTCAAGGTGATCTTTTGAAAACACCTGTGAGGTGAAGCATTAGTCGACAATACGATCAGATGGAGTTCCTGGCATCTGTTAGGAGGGAAATTTGGTGTGTTGAAGACAACTTTAAGACAAGCTTGGTTCAATATGACTGCCTTGCTCTGTCATTTAAAGGCCGCGTTGAGCCTTCTCTTTGCGCATAGTGGATTTGACTCCATCTATGTTAGTAATTTTCTCACCTCATCCTCACTTTCAACCAAAAGCTCCGAGACCTAAAATTCATATTAGGAGTCTTTTACACAACAAAACCATCACTCATGAAGACACACAATTAGGTTATAGTCTTTAACAAAATAATTCTGCTGTTTGTTTTTGTAGGTTTCGAACCTTGTATGGATCGAAACTTTGTTAGGCTCTTCTATCCGCATAACTTAACTTATTGCTGATTTGTCATATTAATTTGCTGAGGTATGAAGACAAATGTAAGCTGCATTTTGCCGTGTCTGAAGAAGTTTAATTCAAGTCAAGAAGAATTCAGTCGTAGGACATAGGCAAAGTCAAAAAAATAAAATGTCTTGAAAACACAATTCAAGACCCCTCGATTTAGTGTTTCGGCTGCATGATGCCCTAACTTTAGGTCATTGTGACGTCATTAGCATTTAAACACCACTATACATTAAAGGTTGACTTTATGGCGACTGTGGCAGGAATTGATTTCGGACGCCTCATAAAATATGGCGACCGTGACAGGAATCGATTTCGGGCATCTCAGCACCTACCTAGTGTTTTTTATTTTGTTTTTGGCTCTTTTTTTTAGCAATATCAACCACATCTATTACAATTATTTTTCACATAAAATACAAAAACAACAGTTTAACTGACGTTTCAATGACCTCACTCACAGTGGCTGTAAGAGGACCTTCAGGTTACGTCTACATAATCAACAGCAAACAGCAACAGCAACAGCAACTTCAAACCAGTGGAAATAAACGAAGATGCCTAGACTACAAAAGTTGGCAGCAAAATTACGATAGCAACAATTAATTTGTTGCGAGCATCAAACAGCAAAAACAAAATTATATTTTGCTTCTTACTTTTTTCTGTTGAATATGAAGACAGGTAAGTAATTCCTACTTCTTTTGGTAAAGGATTTTTTTTTTTGTTTTGCATTTTTATCGCTACTATTTTCGTTGAAATCGCCAAAAGTTTAGTTGCTGTCCCAGTAAGAGTGCTGTTTACTGTTGTTTATGTAGGCGTAGGTACCCATTTAATCATTCAACTTTTCTTAAATTCTTCGAATTCAAGTTCAAAACGAACAAAGTCCAGATGATACTTTCACCTGCTTGCAGTCGACAAAATAAAAAATTATACAATATGACGAACGAATAACACGCAGCACACACATTGCACTACATCAGGTAATTTTACACGTTTGCAGGCTTGCAATTGGAGTGAGAGCGACTCAACCACCAAAATCGAATTTTGCATGTCATTTGTTTCGACCTAAAAATTTTCAAAACAATTAAAATGTGTATGGCAAAAAGTGTAGATGCAGCCCTGCCAAAACCAAAACCGTGGTAACAGTTCAGTCTTGATCTTGGTCTTGATCTTGGTTTCACAACCTGAAACCAAATTTTGCTTATCGCCCCGACCGATTAACATTACCCGCGTCTGCGTGACCTCCACCTATAATTCGAGAGAAACAATTGTTTGGAAATGGAGCAATAGTTCGAAAAGCCGCCACTTTACCGCACCATTGAAATTTGCTCTATCATACGAAATGAATAATGCATCAGCAGGCCTGCGCCATTTTCGGCATCGACCGTTACTTTCGAATGAAGTCGAGTGAACTCGCATAATATTATTATGTGTCGTACCTTCATCTCGAAACTAATTAAAACGAACATGTCGATAACTGAATTACACAATACTATTGTGAAAAAACATTGGCTTCAATTTTGGGTGTATGTATGTGTAGCTGTATAAAACGTCGAATTCGAGCATCACGCAGGTATTCTTTATAGGTATTTAACCTTTTTTCGTTTTTTAACCATTTCAATAAAATTAAATAAGCACGAAAAAAGAGTGAGAGAGAGAGAGTGAGAGAGAGAGAGCGAGAAAAGGGAGAAAAAAACGAGCTATTTACTAAGTACGTACCCTACGAAGAGTAAAGAAAGAAAAAAGAAAGAAAAAAGAAAGAAAAAGAAAGAAAAAAGAAAGAAAAAAAAAGAAAAAAAAAGAAAAAAAAGAAAAAAAAGAAAAAAAAAGAAAAATACAGAAATGGAGTAATAAATACGGACCGGAGACGATAGGAAAAACAACTGGGATTTAATTAGGAATTTTACGACAAATTATAAGACGATAATTATAATTGGGTACCCACCTACGGTACGTTTATGCTCACGTGCTCGTGTATAAAGTAAGTATAAAGCACCCACTCCGGTTAGTAAATCCTGTTTCGCTTATTATTCGAGCAATCGTTTCTGAACTTGGGCTGGGTTATGCTTACGCGTGTAATTGGTATGCATCCAGCATTCCAGCCATAATCGAAGGTTTGCTTGCTAAAATAAATATATTACCTGTGGGTACCGCGCAAAGGGGCGAACCCAAACGGAGGGGCAACTAACTGCGATCCATTCTCATTTAGGAAATCCACTTTACACGACAAACACTAAAAGAATCAAAACGCCGAGGGGGTCGCACTTTTTTTATGACTTCATTTCTGACCCTGACTGGCGGATGCTGGTGCAGTGGAACAAACCATTGTTCGAATCTGAGACTCGGGTCGGCATTCGTAGTCGACATCGACACTAACTCTCAGCCCAGCGTTCACTATCCAAAGGCCGGTATTCATTGCAGACACTAACCTTGAACTATGTGTTCACCAACCCAAGGGTCAGATTCAAATTTACAGCAAAGCTGCACGTTTCTCACCTATATTCCTCAGATAAACCAAGTTTTTTCATAGCTTCACCGTAGTTTAAAAACAGTATCGTAGGTTAGTGAGCGCTTAGCTGACGGTTAGAGGCGACTGAATACCACCCTAAGATTTCGTTTCAAGCCTGCAGCTCTCGTCTATATTTCTCAACAAAACGAGTTTTTTTCATGTCTTTGCTGTAGTTTGTCGCATTAAAGCCACGTATGTTTCTCGACTGAACTATTTTTATTGGTGACACTCAGCTCAGTGTTAGTGTCAGTTATGAATATTGGCCTTATTTTGAGGGAAATAAAATTTTGTGATAAAAAAAAAAGCCGTCGTAAGGAAATATTGAGACCCTCTAACTACGCCGCGGTATTTCAGTAGGTCTCTATTCACATCTGTCTACTCTCCAAAAAATCATACAAAGAAATGTAGATATGTATTATTATTCTTTTTTATAATTGGCTTCGGTTACTTCGGCCATTTTGCCAAGCATTTGGAGAATATACAGGATGTCCTGAAGTACAACAGCACATATTTCCATTACATTGTTTATATCGGTGGTTTTTTGTTCTGACATCTGGAGAAATCCACATTATAAGCGAGGCTAGGCATACTAGGACAAAAAGAACGCGAAGGACAGCGGAAAAGGAAAAAATATGAAAACTAGAAAAAAGTCTCCCTAAAATAGGCAAAGAACAAATCACAAAGTAATTGGAAGCTAAGTGTATACAGTCGCGATTACAGTTCCACAGACTCTATAATGAATAAAATACCTACCTAACTGTTGTACTCCCTATAATAAATTCAATATATGGCACTGAACATAGCTTCTACTCCCCGTTACACGAATCAAATATAATATAATCACTTACAGCCAATAAGAGGAAATAAGAACATCAAAGATTCAATGACTCCGTTTATTATATGTAGATTCGATCGATGACAATGTGGCATGACGTTATTTGAACAACTGCAATCCAACTCAGATTTGGAAGAACAAACTTGAATGGCAAAACAAACAAAATAAAAATCATACTTCAAAATTATGAACGTACCAAAATAGGATGAATTTCTCATAAATGAATTCTATTGCTAAATTTGAATAAAAACCAAAAAGATTTCATCTTCCATTTTTCTAGAAGAGATGTGAATCGTCTCGCAATCTTTAACGGACTAACTTGTCTTTCAATAATCAAAAAGAAAAACGAGTCGATTATTTAGAAAGAATACGAAAGGAGAAAACCTTATCCGAGTTGAAGAAGCAGCATAGTCTAATTGTCAGAAAAAGTCTTGCACAAAATAAAATAAGTTGAATTAAATACAATAAAAATGAACGAGTAAGAAATGACGACAAATTATCAGCTGAATTTGTATGTAAAAGTGAGTTGCGAGAAAAAATAGAAAAAATAAAAGTATACAAGGTGGAGCAAAATAAGTGTAAGGTACATATTAATTGATTGACGAGTTTCAATCTACATTCTTGGTTTTGGACATATCATGGTGCAGGTGGTGATACTCACACCCGGATCTATGATCTGTTTTAAGGTATGCGGGATCAGCGACCGAATCATTTCTCAACACTAGTGGCCAGACAGGTCAATGTCTACCTTATGATATAGCATACTGCAGGAGCAAGTCAAGGTTGGCAATGCTATACGCACTGCAATATGCACTAAATCAGCGAGTTTGTTAATACATACGTATTTGCCCTTCCCTAACAGGTTTACGTACCAATGTAGCGGTGCATCGTCTGTATGAGAGCATACAGACGATGTGATCTGTTTTAAGTTTAATGCGCTAATTAGTTAGGCCACCTGTCTATCAACGCAGGGCCGATCCCTTGATCCCTGAAAGGAGGGAAATGAGGATAACGTCCCCACAGCAACATGTAAGAAAAATTCAAAAATATGAACTGATTGATGATGAAAAACAGTAGCGGCTCGAGCTAATTGTGCGCCAGTGGCTCCACCATATTTTTGCGCCCCTCGTGCATTGAGACCCCCTTGAAATTTTTATGAACCATCTCAGAAAAAATGTATAATATAATGAATATAAACTTTTTAATCCGGAAGTATCGGGTTCGAACCATATCAGCAATTGATTTTTTTTATTGTAAAAGCGTAT
This sequence comes from Ericerus pela, assembly GCA_011428145.1. NCBI lineage: Eukaryota > Metazoa > Arthropoda > Insecta > Hemiptera > Coccidae > Ericerus > Ericerus pela. Next base: position 789,190 of record WOFM01000095.1, read on the forward strand.
TTAAAAAAATTCATTTTTAACGTTAATTATTTCGCCGTTTTGGCGCCCCTTTTTCAAATGAAAGTGGCTCCAGCCACAGAAACACGCTATCGGGCCGCCTCTGATAAAAATAAATAAATAAAATGAACGTCGGGGCATGCTCATATATGGTACCTAACTCGGAGCCTCAGTGTATGAAGCTAGTGATAAAAAAAAAAAAAGTGTAAAAATAAAAAACGGTTGACAAAATAATAAAATTGGAAGATTGTTTCCTTGTCATCAGGTGATTTGAATTGAAAATTAACTGGTTGACTGTTCGGTGAAATTTAAGTTTTTTCTACTTTCTTATTGAAAATATTACGCATGATAAAAATGAATTTATTTTCAATGAGTCTTGTTCGTAATAAAATTCGTACCTATCAGTTTAATTGCGTATAAAATACTGATATAGGTTTCGTATTAAGTGTTATCACTTTCGCTCGGCACAGTCTTTTATTTTCGCACATTTTATGTTAGATTAATGCATCACACCATGCTGACCATTTCTACACTTCTGCTCCTGCAACGGAGAGCGTGTTTAAAAATTCGTGGTAAAGTTACTTACACTTCCCCACTGAAGTGTATAAACTTCTTGCGCTATTATTAGTGTAAAAAATTGAACAGACCTGATGTATAACCTTCCAAGGAACATTGTATGTATAGATTAGGGATGGCAATTTACTTACGTCAGTTTCTAGTGAGTAACACGTCAGGTATTTTGGGTTCCACAAACAGCTTGAGTAGGGTTCGTGTTAAACAATAAAATTCGTTTCAGTTAGTTACGAGCTGAAAAGTTTGACTTTTCATGTCCTTCTCTGCTCTTGTGGCAAAACAGCCACCTTTGAGATCGTAGATGAACCTAAAGTAAAATTCTAAGGAAACTTTTTCTGTAGTTACGTTGCTAGCGTTTCTGTTAGTTGAAAAATGAGAAACGAGAAAGCAATGGTACGGAGGCTTAAAATGGAAAGAGAGCCATAATTACGCTCCACAAGAGTCAACTTTGCATGAAATTAACCAACCAACATACCAGCAGACTGTATATTATTATCCACTGTAACACGTGCATAACGAAATTGCCTAAGGCGCCAAAATTTTTCTCTGCGAGATTTTTCCTCTTTCATCTTTTTCAAGTTGCTCAACGTAAAACGCCTTGAAAAAACAAAATAGGCAACTCGCATCAAACGCACATGTTGCAACATCATTATACGGTTAGCATATACGTGTATTTGATGGGTTGAAGAGTAGAAAAAAAGAAAGAAATTTTTACTCACGAATAATTGGAATAATTTTCCCTTCCATTCTCTTTTATCTCCCCCTCGCTTCCAATCTTTTTTCACTTTTTTTTTTTTTTTTTTAAATTCTTCCGAAGAATAAATAATAGTTTTTTTTTTCCTTTACTGCTTCATAATTTTTTTCTGAATAAGTTAATTACCTATCTAAAACGAACGTAGGTGAGAGGTTTTCGGATGATATGACCGATTTTTTTTTCTTTCTCTCTTTTTTCTCCATTAGCTCGGTTTTTTTCTAGTTATTTTGCAAAATTGACCGTTAAATTTATATCCAGCTGATATTTTTTACGGTGGAAGTATGTACGGCAATTATTGCAATAATTTGTTTTGCTGTATGTGTGTTTTGGTACAAAAAATTGAGATAATATGAAGACGTAAGGGCAAAATTACTACACTGCGGTATATAACGGAATTTTATTGGCCTACGCTCTTTATTTCAACAATATTTTTCATACTGTCTTTAGTAAACCAGCAGCACAATTTTTTGTGGCTTAACTCCACTATTAGCCTTATGCAGAATTTTTTAGATATCTTAAGAATCTTTTTATTAAAACTGACAAGCACTTGGTTGGACAATGAGTAGGTAGTTTAATCGGATACTTCTTCATTTAGGTAATGTTGAAAACATAAAAAAAAAACCAATCAAAAGAAATCTTAAGTCATGCGTTGATCATGAAATGGTACCTAACCTACCTGCCTATATGCAGAAAATAACCATATTATACTAACGAACTTGTCACACTTCAGCATAAACTTTTCAAATAATTATGTTCAAAAACCGTGAAGTCCGTCTTATTTCAATACCTACAGAAGTGATAATTTGATTTTTTCATCCTTTTATGATCGGTTTTTATTCCAAAATCACAATAATTTATGTTTTCTCGCTTTGCTATAATAATAATTGGGGTGGCCACACACACATATGGCTTCGTTCTTGTTGTCTGCCATCGGCACTGTGGCCGAGTGTATACAGCGTCAAGTTTTGGTGGTAGATGGCGATCGAGAGTTGGGCGTTCTGCCCAAGGGCGGGTTTGATTCCCCACGCTGGCAGAATACCTAAGAGTGATGACCTCATCATGATCAGTGTTTTGAGGTGAAAACACCTAAGTTTTGCTTCTAAAATAAACCATATGTGAACGAACATTCAACTTCTTTATTCGAGAAAAAAACAGACAGTAACAGACTGTATAGAAGCAAACAATACAAGTACAACGCGTTGATCGAGAGCAGCTATCTGTTGGCAAGATAAAAATGGCCGGGTGAGAAATATCACATCAACAATCAGAGATGATTGAGATCAGCGCTCTCTCTTGGGACATGTAGCCTAGTGTTGTAGTCTACACCTGCCTGCCACTCCACAATGTGAGTGTGTTGAGTGCAGCGTAGGTGTGGCGGGCGCACAGGGCATGTTATGGCAATGTTTGGGAGGTGCATCTGCCACTGCCCTTCACACACCTGCCCATCTGCCTCCATTGTTTGTACTCGGGCTCCTTGGTAGTGGGGGAAGTGATGTACATACGGTTTTGCTCTCATCATCTACCATTGGGACTGTGGTGGAGTGTATGTGGTGTCAAGTTTGGGTGGTAGATAGCAATGGAGCATTATATAATTATTCTGCCTAAGCGGGTTTGACTCCTCGTGGTGGCAGAATATCTAAAATAATAATATATTATACTTATTTATTTTATTTATTTTTCGATATAAGTGTATGGTCTTTGTTTCTCATCGAACTGGATGGAACTCCATTTTGTAATATTGAAAAGTATTCAATGCAAACCGATTACGGTTCTAAAATGTTATTTCATTTAAAAAACGGGTTCAGAGAAAACAAACCCCTGTAACCCTGAAACAAACTAATCCTAAAGCCTCTTCATTAATTATTTTCACCATAAAATGCGAGTACAGTTAGTACAAACCTACCTGAACTGACTTCGAATGCCATACTTTTAAAACTTTATTACATGCTTGTGGCATATTCAAAGGAGAGAGGAGGCGATACCTCACCCCCTTCACTTCCTCTTTTTACCAGCTTTTCAAAAAATCAAATTTGATTTTTTTTTCGATGTGTAAATATCAGATTTGCGTGACTGTAACTCTTATAGTTGTAACTCTCGTTTGTCTGTGTTACATGATATGTGAGTGTGTGGTTGTGCTTGCGCAACGCGTTACATATGCACACAATAATATCTACTATTATTACGTTTACACGCAAGTTCTTCATGAGTATGGCTCGTATAGCCTCAGCGGAACTCACGTCTTTTTTTTATGAACTACTTTGATTGAAGTTAATTTTGTGATAAAATATTTACTGGGAGCTGGATACATACCTAGTTTTCCTATTCCACGTAGAGAAAAAAACACAATGAACCAAAAAGTCAAGAACTTTTTCAGGCTTTGGAAGTTTTGAAATGCTAATGACTTTTGAAGAATCTTCTTTTTTATGACGGAAGAATTTTTGAATTTTTAAATTTATCTCAGTCAGAATTTAAAACCGGTTTTCTGTGAATCTCTACTTTGTAATGAGTGAAAACAAGATCCAAGTCTATGACCATGGTAATCCTGGTCTTGGTCCTAGTCCTGCGAAAAGTGCTATACACGCCTATTTTTCTTTTCACTAATGAAAAAAATTAAACTTCGACTAGTCAACTACTATGGATACAAGTATACCAACTTTTGAAAAATTCACGTTTCTTTAATATCGCTGTGCCTAATTATCCGACGAGAAGAGGAATTTTTTACAGCGTTACGGAAACGTCACCAAAATTGTAATTTTTTATGAAATGTAATAGGCCTAGTACCTATACCTACTGGAATTTCTCTTCATTATAACAAAAGTATTAAATGCGTACTCATTAGAAGCCATTCTTTTAATGTGCGTGTGTGGAAATGTGGCGTCGTTTTCACGTAGGTAGGTATAGGCTTATATGTATAGGTGCGATCATATGTAACGGTCATTTTGCAACAATAGGTGTGAATGTCGAATTATAAAATATTGAAAGAAAGAAAAAAAAAAAAGAAAAGGAAAAAAGGGGAAATAAAAGGGAAAAAACCTGCTAAAAACCGTTTAGAATGGTTATTAATCTTACATAAATATGTAACACTTCCTCGCTTCCTTAATTTCACGCTCAGGTACGTATAGGAACCATCAAGTTCAAGACGTGATTGATAAACACGATTTTACTAATTTGTCTGCGTTCGAACGAAAACGAATAGCGAGAGCAGGCAGTTGGAAACGAGAAGCCGAATAATTTCACCAGGAAGTCAACAAAATAAAAAAAATAAAAATAAAATGAACGAAAAAAAAAAAAAAAAGAATGCGAAGACGCGATCATTCCGTAATAAGCCGTGACATCGAGATACTTTTCTCTTTCATCGTTAAACAACACCATCCAGTTAACAGACTATTGCCATTTACTTGTGGTAGTTAACGTGATTTAATTGGTAGGCCTACATAGTAAGTAAGTACACCTTTGAAAACCGTAGCCTACAGTGAATTGGAAGAAATCGAAATGTAATTCGATTTTACTCTTGAACAAATCAAATGGATGGTCTGAAAAAAACAATAACAACCAAAAAAACAAAATCGCCTCCGCATTCATCATTAGTAGGTAGGTATCATGAATAACCCGCATAACTTATTCATTACCTACCACAAGGTAAAAGATCCTTACTGGTTGGTATAAAAAAAAAAAAAAATTAATCCTATGGAACATTTGAAAATAGGTACAGCCTAAACGCGTTAGATTATCAGATGCATAACAAAATGGGCGTAGATCATTGCGGCTAGTACCATGTCAAATTTAATTGGTCCTATTAATATTCTTATAACCCAACTGAATTTATTTAAAGTGTTACATAGGATAATAGTACGCTTTCCTTTGTCCATTGTCACAAACCTGTTAGACTAAAACATATTAAGTGACCTACAGCCTGCAGATATGGAGTTCCACCACAACCCTGCCCAATAAAAATATACCTACCCATCTCCAACACGAATAAGATTGGTGTCGGTATTTATTTCCGTCAAGCCTATTTCACAATTAAATTGGAATGAGAGCGACAAATTAAGTAGGCTATTGTAGCTAGAAATAGAAGCTGCAAACATATGGGATCTTGGATTCACAATTTTTTGGAGAATAAGAATGACAAAACTAGTAAAAAGTGATTGTCACTATCTTCATCTCTATCTCTATCTCTACATATAATAAATTCTACGGGCTAAAAACTGTTGGAAACACTATCACTCCAGAACTACTGGACGGATTTGTATGAGAATTTCCAGAAAAATTATTTTATTCCAAGGAAGGTTCGTTGCCATCGAGGAAACCTGTAACTCCCGTGGGGGCAAAATCACCAATTTTCACCATCTGTGAAAACAAAAAACGGACGACACAATTCTTGAACAGCCAAAAAGGAGTAGAAAAGAAAATTAAAAAAACTTTTCCCCCTTTCTGTTTTCATCGCCTGACGACTAATGATTGGTGAGGTGGATATGATTCTCTCTATCTCACTCTGTTTTTGTTTTTTTTTTTCATCGGGTTTCATTCGAGTCTACAAAAAAAGGGTTAAAATTTTTACTATAAAGAGTATTCAAAAATTTTCTATAAAGCCAAATGGGTCTATGCACAACTCATCGAGAGAAGCAAAAGTTCCTATTAACATTGGTTTTGAAACAAGTTGTTTCAGAGATACAAGGCTCTCAAATTTTTAAAATTTTCATAGTTAAATCAAATGTGGAAGTTCAAAAATTTGTTCAAATCTGATTTTCGATGAGTGCATCTCATATTAGTCATCGAGTATATTAAAAAAAAGTTCTTTTGACAAGGTCCCTGTCTTCAGTATTTACGAAGTTAAATTTATTTAAAATCGGAAGAAATTTGTTGAAATTTTAGCATATTTGCCTAAAATAAACGAATATGCAACTTATTCGACACACGCATATGAAAAAATGAAAGAGGTGTCACTGAAATAACAATACTAAAAAAAAAAGAAAGGATACCATAACTTTTTTGCTTCAACCGATTTGACATGGGAAACGATTTTTGTACACCCTGTATGGTACTGGACGAATAAAGCTCCGTAAGCACAGTGTACGTTTTAATGACAAGTCATTCCGGGGTAAAAGTAGGCAACCCGAGCGTACTTTCTATGTTTTGCTCGAGTTCATCAATTCAGAATACACTTGATATGGGTCATCCCTTAAATTCACGAGGAGGAGCTTTATTTAAAGTACGTCAAGTGGTACACAGTGGTTGCCTATTTAGCGCCGGCATGTCCAGCCACAAATCCTATATAAGTGAAGCTGTGGGTAACAGCTTGTTAAGAACAAAAACTCGTAGACGTGCCTCTCGGTGTAGAATTAATGTGAACGAGAATGAGAAAACTGAAACTAGGCTATCACTGTCCCATTTCCATCAAGACTGCAACAACCAAATCTGAGTCACCAATGAAATAAAACAAAAATGGAAGATACTTTTCCTTTTTTTATTTTCACATAAGTAGGATTGGGTACGTCTTCAGACCTCAGTACACTAGTGCCATACGAAAACGATGCGTTTCTTGGCGATACTGGGGCTTTATAAGTATCGCCTATGATACTGAAGCCAATTAGGGCTGCACCGGAGCGTTACATTTTGAGTATTCCTTCATTTCCTTCCTGAGGGTGAATTTAAGCGCCTGAGGAACGTACCAAGTGTGGATGCACCATTACGTCATTTTCACAGCCAAAAAAATAAAAAAAAAAAAAATTAAAAAAAAATTAATTTTGTTTTGAATTTCACAGAGACGCACCAAATGCCGAATATCGTGCGCAACGTAATACTCTATAACGCCTCAGTTTGCAACCTTTTGTGTGGATATAAATTTTATTTTACAGTTGTTTCAGTATCACGTTGAAATATCGCTTTTGTTTCGCATTGGTTCGCTGAAGCCATTACAAATTGGGATATGGGCACAACTTTCAAAGTTTCATCTTGAGTGTCAATTAAAATGTCGTATTTGCTATAAGTATCCATTACATAATTTTGAGGTTGATGTATTAAGTGGAGTCTGCTGGCTCAGGGATTCGAAACAACGACTCAAATCTCATCTGTAGGTACTCAAAAACGATGCCACAACCATTTGGCTATGGATAGGGTTGGGTAAACAAGTGAGATACTCGACATTTCAGGCAGGGTTGCCACACTACTCTCCCGCAACAATACCAGCAGTATGAGAGGAAGCTGGAGACACCAAGCAACAATGAAATTAATGCGGAGGGAGTGCATGCTCAACATCTCCACATGCACTGCCACTGCTGACGCTGCTGCTGCTACAACCGCTTGTACCACTGAGCTGCTGCCATGCGAGGTGGCATGTGGCAAAAGCTGGTCTTTGGAATGTGTGACAAGAGATGGTATCGTTTGCCACTTTTAATCGTACTGAGCTCAACAGTGTAAGGATTTGAACTGATACTAGGAATCCTCACATCTTGCTTGTCCCCAAAACCATTTCCATAACAATGTAGCTGCGCATGGCAGCGGGAAAACAAGTAAAGTTCTTCTAAATTACGCAACGCGCATACTTATTACACAGTTTCCATGATATATAGAGTGGCTCATTTGCACACTTCCTTTTTTCCTTGGTTTTTGAAGATGGAAAAAAGTCGTTCACAGTGACTCGGTTTAATTTTTGTTGTAGAATTTGAATTTATGATGTGAAGTTATTTGCGACCCTTGCAAATTCATTAAACCAGGCCTTACTTCGTTTTTGAAATAAGAGCTCTTATTTTCCTTTTAAATTTTAAAACAAATGGAAGTTTCATGAAGATTTGACTAGTTAAAAATCAAAATCTGTTGAGCTTTTACACTGTTGCTGCTGACACTACTGCAGTGGAAATGTTTATACAAATTGCTTGACTTATCCAAGTGATATTTAGACTCTCATTATATCTTTTTCAATGCTAATCAGATTATAATGTTTGACCAGTCAAATCTTCAAGAAATTTCCTTTGGTTTTAAAACCGAAAGAGAAAAATGATTATTCTTCATTAAATAAAATTAGGTAAGGTCCAGTTTTTAGTATTTTCAGAGGTTGTAAATAATTTCTAATGATGAATTAAAACTTTATGCTAAAAATTAAGGTGAGTCACAGTGGAGGACTTTTTTCTATCTTCAAAAACAATAGAAAAAAAGGGGTGCGTAATAAACGAACCATCTTTTAGGTACAACTTGTAATACATTGACAGATACAAGGAATATTTGAAAGAAAAATTGTGATTGCATTCCGAGTACAAGATATTTTTATTTTTCACGTTAATTACTACAGAGACACGATTACAGAAAAATTACATCTACCTTGGTAACATTCATATAATTTGAAACAGTAGTTTTTGAGAAAAATTTTCTATACCCCAAGTTAAAAGTATTCAGAATATGTTTTTCATTAGTAAAAATGAATTTTCGAAACTAATAAGTAATTTGGCAAAATCTAATGTTATTCGAAAAAGGGTGCAGTTTAATGACTCGACAAAAAATGAGAAATGTTCGACAGAAAAAATTAATGCTTTTCACAGTTAATTAAAGTCAATACAAATCCACACCACCAAAATGAAAATCGAGTGACAAAAATACAAAATGAACAGGCGAAAAAGAAAAAGGCGACAGATATAGGTAATATAAATTGCACAGTTAGAAAATTTTTCTTACAACAACTTCAGTATGCTAGATGAAGTTGAATGAACAGAAAAAACAATAATAAAAATAATTTTAAAAACGCACACTCACGAAAATATTGTTATGAAATCTAACAAAAAAAAAAAGTTAATTAAAAAATTTATTTTGAAGGTTCAGTCATTATTTTTTTGTTGAATAATTGATAAGATGGCATTTAGTTTTTAAATACCTTCCAGCGATGGTAAAAATAAAAATTTTTCAATATCGATATATTTTGATATTTACGAATTTATTCAATTTCGATATACTTATCGTCGACGTATCGATATTTATGAAGCTTCCTATATCCCTTTTGAAAAAAGTGAGGAACAAAAAAAAAATCATTTCATTTTTACCCTTGTATTTTACACTTCTTGGGAGTGTGGGTGGGGGTCTCACTGTTTTGAAGGAGTATTACCAATGTTTACCTTGCATTAGATTTTACATCGTTTTATAAGATATATCTTTATATTTTTAATACCATATCACCCCTCATAAAAAAATACTGGATATGCCACTACTACTCATTCAGTTTGTGTGCTCGTTAGTAGAGAAAAAAAATTCCGAATTTATTAGAATCATTAGTCTAATCGCTAGATTATTATTACTGATATTAATTTGTTTATTATATTGGACGTAACAAAATGCTGCTCCAACCATATGTAGACAGGCTAACACCCGTATTCTAGAACGTTTCTTAACGTTAAGTAAGACTTAAGTACTCGTTTGACCAGGTTTATCCTATACTTATGCGTGGGAGTAGCAGATAAAATATTACTTAAGTAGCGAATCTGTGCTCAAGTATCGTAAATTTCGAAGACGAGTGCCTATATTCTGTACTATACTTGTCCGTTTATATTGAGTTTATATCTTACCTCAAATGTAAATCATTACCGACGAAAAATTTAAAAATATATTTCGAAATTTTAGATTACCAATAGTCAACGATACGCACACACATCTTCCACAATCACAATGATCTTGATAATATATCAAAATAATGCTCGTAATTATGGTACCTATTATTATACCCACTAGGTACATAACGCGAGAGAAAAAACTTACGCATACCCACATCTAATAGTCTACTTTTGAAAATAGGAAAATAACATAGGCGGGTAATAAAATTTATATGCGCCCATAAAATATAAAAACCAAAAAACCGATTACTTACCCGAGTGATCGTAAAGTCGGGAAAATTTTTGATTTATAAAAAAATTAACGTCGTATTACACATTATACATTTTTAGCAGATTTAAAAAATAAATATTCTTAGTTATTTTAGATTATCTTTGATAACGACCACTCGAAAATCTGCATCGCTGAATAATTGTCAGTCGGACGATTCGTGCATACCTATTGGTGCATATTATTATCTTAACCAAAGGTTATAAATCAAGAATTTACGGCGACTGTTCCCTGAATGCTTCATTTTTTCTGTCGAAATACTTCATCCGTTAATTTATTGGGCACCTATACTTACAGGCCTAAATTGTAGCATTATTAGGCATAGCTCGCCGAAAGTCGAAACATCTTCGAAATTGTTGGCATTACGTAAAGTAAGCCAGAGTGCGAGCCGGAATCTGTGTTTTTTTGAAACCGATATGGGCTACAGCTGTTGTACGCGTGTACTACTTAACAACCGTTGTTTGATTGACGATCGTATTTGCAACGGTGTAATTTGCGTGGGAATGACATTAAGTACCTGCACTGCTTTATATAAACATAGAACGCATAACGTTAACGTTCGTAACGGTCCATGTTATGGCTACACAACGCAGTTTCAATGTAGGTACACAGGTCCCTTCATATTCATCCTAAATAGACGTAGGCAAGGTAAGGTACTTACCTACTTTAAACTCTGGCCGTTCAAGATCCGAAAGTATTAACGAATTTTTCTCTTTTAAATCGAAATACGTCTACCTGCTTGGAGAGAGGGTAAATTGTACGTATATTAGGAAAACGCTAGTGGGTATGTTGCCATTGTATAAAACGTATGAATAACAAAATATCTCTACTGATCAAACTCGATAACTTACGATTATTTTGAACATCTCAATAAACAATAATTTACTCTTAACCAAAATTTTATGATTTTAACCACGTGCAAATCACTATTTTCAGACATTTTATTGCGAAAGATGTATATCCGCAGCTAAGAAATCAGAAGTATGGTGAAACACAGAACATAGTACGGTACCTAGGTACCCACCTAGGTAATACATTAACTGCTGAAAGCCTATAGATTTAGGCCAGAATGTAAGAGCAATGCTTACGTATCAATAGAGACTCAAGTAAAAACTACACATTCTTTAATATGGTTATAATATGTATATCAACGTATGTTTATGTACCTACCTATGGTACATCTTCTACGATGTTGCCCCATGGGAAAAATACAGAGGATATAAATTTTCTTTATGAATAACAAGTGGCAAGTGAAGATTAAAAACAAAATTTACAGACCTAAAATTCAACGAGAAATCAAACGATGCCGATTCGAAGTCGACGTAAACAAAAACTGCCAGAGATAGAGTTGAATATTGAATAAGGGCTTGCACTATCATCCGATCTAACTTCATGTGAATTCTTTTTTTTGGATATACATTTAAACAAAAATCTACTATTTGGGATGATCCCATGGAACGTTACTGTCTTACAAGACGCCATTACATTTTGTGTTGAGACATTAATACTCAACAGCTGAGTCGACTGTGAACAGAATTTTACAACCGGTTGGGGCACTGGGTTCTGGTTAAGGGAAAGGAGTTTGAGCACCTTTTGTAATTTATCCTAAGATTTATTTGGTTTATTAATGCACAGACAGAAGTCTCCCGAGAGGGCCAGTGGGGGTGCGACATCCCCTTTAAACTAAGTTGTTGTAAAAACTGAAAGAGGTAGTGACCTTTTTTTTTTTTTGCCCTTTCACTGACCAATTTTCATTTTTTTTTGGATTTTTTTTAGTGAAAATTGCAATTTTTTTATGTGTTGTAAGAATTGACTGGTTTCACCAGCCCCTAATGACATCATCGCTTCACGCAGCCTCTTTGCACAAAAACATACTAAATACAGTCTACTCAATTTCATTAGGTTTAGTTTTCATTTTATTTCCGGTGTACCTAAACACTGACTTTTCATGATTAATAATCAACTTTATCTCCTCCAATTTTATTTTTATCAACCTTAAACTGGCACCATTCAATTTCTCGTTGAATTTTAGGTCAAAAAAGTTTACTTTTAACCTTCAAATACAAACTGGCTACTTTTAATACTGAGAAAACTTAAATTCTGGGTATTTTGCCCGTAGGAAAACACCATAATTAATACCCTGTATATCTTATCAATATAATAAACGTAGGTACAACCCCATTTTTTCAGCCTAAACTTTACAAAAATAATTTAAAAATTTCTGCGCATGCGCCGCAACGATTTGGTTGTCCCACCGAAATAACAAATTGAACAGTGTTACCAGGGCAGCAGAAGCCAAAGCCCAATAAGCGGCACTTCGGGGCTTGTATCTTCTATACTTGTGGTTGTTTTTACTGTGGCACAAAGTTAGAGAGAATGGCTGGACCAATTCTTACTATTGTGGTGTCAAAAAAAAGGTCTCACCATGGAGATTTGCCATCTGAAAAGTAAAATTCTATATCCACCAAGTGGGAAAAGTTGTGGATTTTGAACAACTCACCCCCGCAAAATTTTTGGGCGTTTGTTCCTTCCATACACATATTTCTTTTAATGACATCCATAAGTTAACATAATTTAATATTTCTGTGTTATCCCCTTTTTGAGATATGAAACACCAAAAAGTTACAAAATTTAGCTATATTTAGATATACTATACGCCGTATTAATGGTCTAATCAAACAGGTGGTTCAAAAATGAAATAATAAATAGTGAAGGTTTGACTTCTGAATTGGTACTGAAAAGGCTCACACCCTGAAATTTATATTTTATCTGGGCATTTTTTTAAGCAAAGGTATATGTTTTGGAATAAGGAATTTAAAAAATCATCTTTAAAAAAGGCGTAAGTTCCACTGGGGCATACTCATGAACGATTGATGTGTAAATATAATACTAGCGAGGCTGTGTGGATGCGCAACGTATACATATCGTGTAACACACTTGTAAAAGTTACAGTTACGCAAATCTGATGATCGTAATTCTCATTTAGCCCTTACTGTAAACTGGGCACTAAAATGTTTATTTATCAAAAATGTCCGAGTTTCCAATAAATGCGTCGGGGACCGAAATTTGCAACAACAGAACATGCTAATTCCCCCTCAATGTACTCGTCCAAATTTCCGTTATAAAACATAATTAATTGCTGATAGGCTGTATAGCTGGAGTACAGTGTAATTGGATATTTGATATTCTTCTACTTGGTATAGCTCATAAACCTGTTTTATTGTTTAAATATCCAGATGTTTGGCAGCCTAAATGTGCAAGAGAAAAAATTACTTCATCGTAAGTCGTTTTACTGAAGGAAAATTCTGAATGAATGTCCTCAGCCCCCCCCCCCCGCATAAAACTGACAAAGTCGACCCAAAGCCTATCAAGTTTAAAGGTGACTAACCTACATACCTAGATTTTGTTCGACTATGTTGAAATAGCTGGCTACATTATTGCTTCCGATCGGTAATTAAATTATTATTATTATGATCGGTGTCCCAATAAACTACGTGGACATGGATTAAAAATAATTTATGTGCGATTAAAACAAAAATATTAAATTTCCTATAATAAAACTGACAATAGATTTATTATGTGAAATATAAATACGACTGAGAAAAACGCAAAGAACTCGCCTATATTTCATAAATAATTTTATTAACTCTGGCGCAACTGCTGAAAATAATATCGTTAAGTAATTTTTGTTTTTCCCAGAAATTTACCGAAAATTTACGAGTTTAGCCTAAATACCTACTTCATGTAATAGCCTTCCGAGGTATTACTCCGAAGTAACAAATTTTTATCGAGGTCTTTGGATTACGGTACAACGATGTGAAGAAATGAAAATTTATTTTATATCGAAAGGTTTGTACGTAACCAAGTTGTTCACTTATTGATTGAATTTGCGACAAATTTTTCTTTTTTTGAGAAACTGAGTAGTCAAAAACAAAACTTCTGTGATTCAAATTCATTTGTGTTAATTGCAAGTAAGTAGACAGTAAAATTTGTTTAAAAAAACAACTAATTCTATTTTTTTAATGATAAAATCACGAGTGCGAAGGTGCCCATTCTATTGTAATTTTAAGGAAATCGCGTTCCAATAAAATAAGAAGCGCATCCAGACCCGAGCACCTCTGATGGAAAGACTATAATTTTCTAATCAAAACTTATGACTGCTTTTGTGTCTGATTCCTAACTAAGAGTCTATATTAATTATATTATAACGTCCGTTAATCTATACTCCCATAAAAAATTAGCGGTTTACCATCTTTCAGCGCACAAAGAAACAAAAACAAGTGATTCTTTCAGTCCGCTCTCAACACCAACGGATGCAAATAGGTATGAGTACGATTCCTTTTGAAGTATTTTATGCGCTACAATGGAGACAAAAAAAAGCAGTTACATTTTACACTACTGGGTTGATGTATAATTATACACAATACATATTACATATGGGCCTAGATACGTGCTGACATTAATAACTATGTTCGCGTGTTTACTTATTTACCTAAACATTAGCGGTAGCCAACCAAGTAGATGTCTATGATAAGCAGATAATTACCTATCATCTTTATTATGAATTGAAGTTGCTTTTCTTTGTCATAGCATGCATTACGCTTCTCCCACTTTGACCGATTTTCTCAAAATTTTGGTCTCATGTATAGGCCTACCCTCAGATGGTTGGGGTGAAGTTTCATTTCAAAGCTTTATTTTGAGAACTGCAATTAATTTTGAAAGTTTTAGTTCCAAACCTGTTCTTTTAAAAGTGAATTCTCAATTATTCTACTTAATGTTTTTGTATCGGTGTTAGTTCCAAGAGGTGAAAATTCAAAACTTCGAAGTTCAAATGCCAAATACGACCAAATCGAATAGTCTGTTTAAGGAAAAAAAAAAACAAAAGGGTAGGTAAAATTGCTGAATTTTCTTGTAGAATTGAATTAATCTATCCAGTATCAGATAGTTTTATAACCGTACCTAATATAAATTGAAGTTGCTTTCTTCTATTTCAGCAATCTGCCTTTCAACTTGACTGATTTTCACAAAATTATGCACCTCCAATAGGTTGTTTTTGCCTAGTTTTACTTCAAATTATCTATTCTGATAGCTATAATTAAGTTTAAAGGATTTCTATATGTATTATCAGTTTGGGGAATTGAACTTGGTATCTACATATTTGCCAGCTAAAAGCAGTGAACTTGATCACATGGACATTCCACCGCTGGCTATAATTGGCGAATGTATTTCACAAGGTATGGCAGTTTCTACACACTTCCCCTTGAGAGACTCAACATGAGTTGAATGATATGCATCATTAAATGCTGGGGGAGGATAGACGGAGCTACAAATGCCTCTTACACCCATACACGCAGGCTTACTCTACTTATATGGATTATATTTCCACTATACAGGACACCATCTATCACCAACTTAAGTTAAGAAGGGGAGTTGCAAGTTCCACCATGCAGCACTAGGATGTGTGTGTGTGTGTGTCCAGGACACATCAAAAGTCATTTATGTAGGTATTGTTGGTTCGAGTAATCAAACCTGGTACCAGCATATTTCCTAGCTAAAAGCAGTAAACTTGACCGCAGCCATTTCACTGCAAGCTATAACCGGAGAATAATGTATTTCATATAGGATAAGGTATGGCGATTCCAGCGTTTTTAATAAATATTTTAATCCTGGAATTGTTCAGTTTGAAGTTTAGTTTTCAGTTCTTAAGGGTTTTAATGTCAGTGCTAAGCAATAAAAACTCAAAAAAACTGAAAGCTGGAATTAGGTTCGAATGTTTTCAAAAAAGTTGTACTTTCGGACTTGTTCTGTTAAAAGTTTATTCTCAATTCTATTTAAGAATTTTAGTTCAGTGCCATATATGTGAAATAAAAACTAAAATTCTGAGAGCTGTAATGTTAAGTTTCAATATTTTTACTAAATTTCCATCTTAGACCATTTGGTGACTACGGATGGTTAAATGCATAATTTTCATAATCTTTACTAGCTACACAAAATTTATTAAAAATTGATGTAAAAATGAAAATTGATATAAATTAACATTTCTATATGCTAACAGAATACGTTGAAACAGTCATTTTGCTTCTAAAATATGTTTAGACAGGTTTATTTATGATTCATTACTATACGAGGCTCTTAAAAAACGGCTGTTTGTAAATTTTCGCAGATCATTTTTGTGAAGAAGCATCGCTTCCCAAATCACCATAATTTTCTTTATATGTAATTGTCAACCAGTGTTACCTCTTCAAAACTATGTGAAAACTTTCAAAAAACAAAACAAATAATGCGTATAATTATTACATTCTGAATTTAGGTGAGGAGGCCATAGATGGTCATTTCACTCCTTGTTCCGTTAAAAGTTAATTCTCAATATTCTATTTAAGGGTTTTAGTTCACTGTCGGTTCTGTGAAATGAAAACTAAAAAACTGAAAGCTGTAATATTAAGTTTCAATATTTTTACTAAAATTTTTATTTCTGGACTTATTCTGTTGGAATGTCAGTTCTCAATTCTATTTACCGGTTTTATTTCAGTGTCTGTTCTGAGAAATGGAAACTCAAAAAAAAATGAAAGCTGAGATTATATTCTAATGTTTCCATTGAAGATTTTAGTTTTGGACCCGTTATCTTGTAATTAATTAAGTCATACCTGCCTGAGGGGCGGGTAATTCTGCTTATGGACATATATATGTATAAAAAAACACGATGAAAACATACTATTCGGAAATTATTAAAGGAGTATTTTGTCGACCAATGTTTATAAAAACAGGTGCATGCGGTCATTATTGGTTTCAGCCGTAACTATTTTGGATATACGAAATTACTAATAACTTTGTCTCCGTGAAAAGTAAATCTAGTTCGCTCGAAGATGCTGTGTCAAACTGCAGTGGAGTAGTGACAGCCACGGTGTGGAGTAACCCAAGGTAACTGGCTCCCTTTTCACAATGTTCAACTGTTTTGTCTCTTACTGGAGTGATACGACAAAATTGTGGGTTTCAAGTGCCGCCAGCTCGGTAAAATTATTGGAAGGGTGACGAAGAAGGGTGAAAATCTCTTAGTTCAGATTTAAATCAAACGTGTAATTTTTAATTATTTAATTTACTGTAC
The DNA here is from genome assembly GCA_011428145.1 of Ericerus pela. Classification (NCBI taxonomy): domain Eukaryota; kingdom Metazoa; phylum Arthropoda; class Insecta; order Hemiptera; family Coccidae; genus Ericerus; species Ericerus pela. The sequence goes on from WOFM01000095.1 coordinate 806,478, forward strand.
ATTAGTACTTACACCTGCACAAATTCACATAATTATCGAGGGAGCTCAGCCTCTCTCCAAAAAAACAAAAACCAAGTCGACGCCTATGGTGGAAACTATGTGCCAACCAAACGATAAGTATCTGAGCTTAAGCTTAAGCAGTTACCATTTCGCCGTAGGAGCACTGGGGCACGTACTGGACTACTATAAAAAAATTAAAAATCAATATTTTCACAATAGTATAAGAAAAACGCACCCACTCCCATCCGGGGGTCGTTTCACGAGATTAAAATTAATGCGTATATTTTCATCGAATATCCTCGTAAAAATGGTTTCCTAAATTTCCAAAACTGTACTTCGCGATACAGTTAAAGTTAAACATTAATAAATTTGGTTTAAAAACGAGTTTTTAAAAGACAAGCTTTTATTTTATTTATTTGGCTTTAACTTGGCGTGAAATAAACATAATTTCGTTGCCGAAGGTTGGCAGCAGTACCTATTGGTATGTTTCATAAATCGCAGTAGTGAATAGAATAAAAGCTTATGAAAATTTGCAGAATACTATGAAAAAATTAAATAATTCAGACTCACCTATGGCTTCCATCCATTTCCTTCGAATACAAAGGACTTAAAGTCCAAAGACGGATGAGAACTCATTTTTAGCCCGGCGAACATGCAGTGTGGCCAACTTACACGACCATTACAGCGAACGTTGCGTCAATATTCACTACAATTAAGACGAAACATAGCACTACAACTTGCGAAGCCTTCCAACGTGAAAAATTACTGAAATTTTAAGCTCAAAACTCGATTAAACGAATAAAAAAAAAAAAAAAAAAAAAAAAAAATAATAATAATAATAATATTAATAATAATAATAATAATAATAATAATAATAATAATAATAATAATAATAATAATAATAATAATAACAACACCGATGATAATGACGTAATAAAAATTCTGGTATCGAAAAAAAAAACAATAATTTAATAATAATAAAAAAAAAGAATGACCGAAACGAAGACACGCTGTTGCCTTACACCAGTGGTTTTACCAAAAGTAAAACACTAAAATATGCGAACTGGTACCGAGCCCGAGAGTGAAGTACCGCACTTACTTTGTGGAGTAAACGAGTCGCTCGTTCTGGAGAAAATCGTTAATCGGCGTAACGTAAATTACGTTAGCAAAACATGTTCGTATGTTCGTTGGCAAGAATCGAGTATGGGTGGTGTGCACATGCGGTGCAAGTAGCAGGCAACATTCGCGTCCTTTTATTGGTGAAGCGTTCGACTCCAGTTAAGTATAATACGTCAGTAGGTAGTAGGTACCTCCTATATGCTCACAAATGATCGAATTCAAAGGGGAACGAAAACATTAATCCTCCGTTTCGAAGAACCGCCATCCGAAATCATTTATTTATTTATTTATTTATTTATTTATTTATTTATTTATTCGTTAATCAATTATTTTCATTTTCGGCGAGTACTGGAGTCCCTCTCAGCAGCGGACAGTCAATTTTCGTAGAGGGGGACTATCGATGTTGCACGAAATTCCGGACCCCTATCGGCACTTCTCTCCGAGAAGGCGCAAAAGGTGGAGCAAAACAGCCGAGTCAGCGTAGGTATCCTACGCCCATGCCACTTAATTTTTATCTACTTATTATACGTCAAAAGCAGTTTCGTGAAAAATCCGACCAAATTGATTCTCCTCATTTTGTAACGGTAGGTAGGTACAAACAGTCATTAGGCTATTGGGTATATAAACGAAGGTTGGGCGCGAGGCTGTGTGACTTAGGTATGTTATCATATCGTAATAAAAGTACAGAGTAAAACGAATATTATAGCTTCGTGGTAAGGGGAAGTCGATACATTGATACATTCTCGGTGGTTCCTTCTGATCTCCCTTCCACAATAAAAAGTCACCAAAACCGATTTGATTTGTTTGCATTTATCGGCATTAATTCGTCGACGAATTAAGGCCCTTAAATATACCCGAATTCCCCTTAATTCTTGTGGGTTTATAGACATGAATTTGTCCACAGATTCCTTTCAATTCTTTTGTATTCAACGACTGATTCATTCTGATTCATTCGCGTTTATAATTATCACAGTGGGATTTAAATTTCATGTTTTATAACAAACTATATGGAAAGAAGACAAGTTCATGTGCATGCGCACAACCAACGAGGAGCCATAAAGTTACCTGTGAACAACGTCTCCTAACCCTACAGCTTTTTGTATTATACCGCAGACTACCGATGTTCGTTTTATTCTCCACACATGCCGTCAATGCTCCATAAAATTTTACCATCTTTCTACTCCCCAAAATATCTCTCAGGATGAAATGGTTGATTGCATCGCCTAAAACAAAAAAAGAAGCACCCACATTAAATTCATACAATCTTTTTATCCCAATCTTTGATTGCCATATCTCATTTAATCATTCAAGATCCTCGGCCACAAGCGTTAAAATCTATGAAAATAGAAAATTAAACAAAAAACAATAGGAATTTTTATATTTTCAACTGAAAGGAAAACCATCTCAAGAGGGAGCCGGATAAAGAAAGACCGTAGTAGTGAAAACCCAACCCAATGTAGGGGGACACGCGGAGGAAAATAATTCTGTTAAAAACTTGCATTTATTAGAGCAATAGTGGAGCCTAGCCCAAAGCACCTTTATATGTAGGTCACTGTGCTAATGGAGGAAATATCTATTTCTGGGAATTATTTTTTTTACAATATTATACATGTATAATGTTTGTGTGCTGTAGCTTGCAATCTAGAATTTATTTTTGTAATATTGTGTCAAAGTCAACTCATATTTATCAGATCTTGAACTTAAAATCGCAATGACGCAAAAATCTGTTCACCATATTTTTGAAAAGTAGTGATATTTTTAATTGATTTTCACATTCTTCATTCCCAAAAATGTAATTTGTCATGAATTTTCGATCATTTTCTTAATTCTTTCTCTCATTATGATTGAATAAAAGTAGACTGGTTTTGCCCCAGTTTCCAGCTGAACTATTTTAGCTCCAATTCTTGGCGTGATAAGTAGAGTTGGCTTTGGTAGTGTACAGTTAATCAAAAAACAAAAAGAAGAAAAAAGGTGAACGTGTACATGAACAGCAAGGGCACACACACAACCATGAATGTACACACCCAGAGACACATCAGTGAGATGTTCTCAATACAACCTGTGGGTATAGGTGTTTTTGCGCACCTTACTATTTTTTTTAAATTTTAGAGCGATAAAGGAAATATGTTTAGAAAGTGTCAATTTTGTATCCATAATCGTCACTAGATCCTTTATTTCATTTACAAGACTCAGCCGAATGCAACTGATTTCAATTAGGGTAGCTATAAGAGCTTACTTTTTTTTTTTTTTTTTAATTCGTTTATTCACTTTGGCTGATACTGTAGACATCACTTAAAAGCATCACAGTTATAGGATATAATGATATACCACTTTATTTTATCAAAAAACCGGGGTACCAGTCATTTGTATTAAAATGCATTGAAATAAATTTCGTTATTACCCACTTATTGGGATTAACACTTAACTTATTGAAGTAAAACTTCTTTAGGCATGTGAGATGAATTGATAGCACGAGGAGAGTACATAAATTAGCAAAATTGTGACCATGATGCATCACAAACTAAGTTAAAATGGGCGCCAATTTTTTTTTTTTTTCCAGAATAAACAAATTTTGTGCAAGGGTAGGTAATTGTTATTGGTAAATGAAAGGAAACTGTCAACTGAAATGGAAAAAATGATTTTAGAATTGAGAGAATAAATTTTAAGAAATCATTATTGCAACGCATGATACAAAATGCGCTATTTGGTATTTCTTTTCAAAGCCCAAAATGTAGAATTTACCATCAGGGAGCAAATATTTTTCAGCAGGAGCAAAACAAATGCTTGCTTTCACGACAAAAATTTTTGGCTCCTCCCATTCAACCAATCAAACACCTTCCTGAATCACACATGCTCGTAGCCTTGACTCGTGCAATTACAACTCTTACTTACAGTTGTGTTGCAAATTGAAATTTATCGAGGATCACTCACTTTGTATTTTCATAGCAAAATATACTAATTATTCTGCGTCACCCTCATACCTCTTATATCTGGAAGTTGGTGCATAATATGCAAGTTAAACAAAATGAACCAAGGAATAAACCAATGAACGAAAAGAGAGAGCTGGGTTTTAGGGAAGAGGAAGAAATATAGTGTGTGTGTGCGCGCGCGTATGTGTGTGTATGTGTGAGATAGGCCAAGAGGCCGTGCCTGGCCCACCTCCAGAACCGCCACTGCTTATTATCTTACTTCGTACAATTCAGTCACTAACTAAATTCTGTTTGTTTGCAAATCTTTACAAGTCAACCTTGATTTTTGCAGATAAGTCGAAATGATCTCAGTTTTAATGATAAAGTTATCGATAGGTGGAATGCAGGTAGCAGAAACACATAATGTGTTGTTACAAACACATTTTAATTTTGTTTTAGAAAGAGGAAAGGTAATGCAAAGGTCTACTGAAAATTGAGTGATTTGGAGAAAAAATTTCGAATCCAAAAACTATTTTAAAAGAGCGAGGGAAGGAAAAAAAATTTTTTAGAGGAAAATAACGACGTTCTTTACTTTTTGTGGAATGAAAAACATCTTTCAGTAGAAGAACCGAAATTTAACAGGTAAGTTAGCATTTTTTGTCCCAAGAAAGTTTTGTGAAGCGCGAATATTTTTATGACAGTTATGCTCCCACAGCTTCTCGTCTTTACTCCAGCAATTCAGATTTGTTTTGGTTGCTTACTTTGCTTACACCAAAAGTACCTACCGCATACGAAAATTGTGTAAAAACCTGGAAGAAATCATGGAAAGTAAGTAGGTCGGTACCTAATAATAATTGACAAATTTAAAAAAACGTACGGTACGTATCAGTTCAAGGTGAAACCTGCAACTAGCCTGAGCTATAAGCGGCCAATTGAATGCAGCCAATAGTCGCAGTAAATATTTCTTAAACACGAGGCTATAGCCTCTACGGTCTCAGTTCATTCCCTATCAGGTAAAAAAAGAAGTATTTTCCATTGGCCGCTTCAATCGAAATAAAATTAGATAAAAAAAAGAGAGAAATTTTTTTATTGATAAATCTTCTTTTAACACGTTGCCGACTTAATGAGTACCTTACTCGGTGGTATATCTTATTCGATCTCTGTGCCTTATTTCGCCTTGTCTACGCAAATTCGTAATTCGTGTCTGTATGCTCGATTATTACGTAAAAAAAAAAAATAAAGAAAGAAAGAAAGAAAGAAAGAAAGAAAGAATGAATGAAAAAAAAAAAAGTCGTTTCTCGTATTGGTTTTGATATCAATCCGGTTTCATAAGAGAATTTATAGAAACCTATGTCTAATGACGAAAACGCATGTAGTAATCAGTCGCCCAGTGAATTGTGAATTTTTAAAATATACGAATTTCTGGTGGAATTTGAACTTTTATTTTGTTCTTATAAGCAATTATTTGATTTTTGATGGATCAGCCAGAGTAGGGCAATTAATGGAAAGGTGACTTCATTAAAGTTGATCGAAGGATGTCAAAAAACTTTTTATGCCCATTTTTAAAGATCTACGTGTCACCGTGGGTATAAGTGTGACAAGCCAGGTTTTGCAATTTGGTTACGCAATAATTTGTATAATCTTTGATTCAAATATCTATGGCAAATAAATTTATTTTTCACCATTAGTCTTTTCAAACGAACAAAATCAAATTTAAGTCAACAATCTCTAATTTTTTATACTAATTTTTTGTGCAAATTCTCTCTGATCGTATATTGTAGAAGGTATTTCAGGAAACGTCACGTGGAAATGTCTTCTAGGCAATGCACTGGGTAATAAGAATGGAAATGGGTGACCCAGAAGTATCGAAAGTCAAAATCAAAAAACTGAAAAAAAATTATAATTTTCATTTCAAAATATTTTGAACAACGAGATATGACAAAGATGTTGAAACTGATCTCATTTCCCATTGAATTTTGAAAATTTTTCCTGCATGTAAGAGCGTAATGCAATCTACCAAACGTTAATGTAAAACTAGTTGCCATTTTCGATGTAATATCGTCAATTTTGGCGTTACTAAATTATGAGAAAGATTTTTGAGAACAGGAGGGATGACGACTATTTGAAAGTCTTCGTTAATATGCAATCACTAATGTGTACATTAATGTACAAAACGTTGTATAACCTTCTTTCTAAAAGGGGAATTTTAAAAAAAAAACCTCCCTAAATTCGCAAACCTGTGAAAAATGTAAAAATTTTGAATTTTTTTTTTGAAACAAATTGTAGAAAAAATTAAAATTTTAGTAGCTTCTCCAGTAGGAGCAGAGGACACGCGTTGACTTGATATTCTTTGCTCGTATCGTTGTATGTATGCTGTCTACCAGCAAACACTATGTATTGCTGGCATTTTACCAGACACCCGAAGAACCTACTAATTATTGAAATTATTTCATATTCGCGCATTTTTTCAAATTTGAAGGAAATAATAGAGCTTTTTTCTCTCTTAATTAGTCAGAAGTAAAAAAATTCTAGCGCAGCAATACTTGGTTAGAAGATCCAGTTTTCCACAATTCAAAACAATTAAAAAAAAAAAAAAAACCTATAACCTAAATTAATGCAATGCAGAAAAAAAGCTCCCAATTCATTTCATCGTAAATACGAGAAATGTCGGTACTTCAAACAACTCAGCCGACTCCTTTTCCACAAGAAATTTCTTTTGTTTTAAATTTTTATAGGAAACTACGGAATCAATTGGCACCAAACTCCTGTCAGACCTGGTCCGACATAAGAAGTACATTTTGTGAAAATTTCAGCTTTATCTATTTCGTAGTTTCTTCAAAATAAAGGAAAAACCATTTTTCCAACAATTTTTTCTTTTCCTGTTTTCTCAGAAAGTATTAAACTAATAGGCACTAAACTTCTGTTAGACTTGCATCTACGTACGAAAAATCTGTCGTGAAAATTTCAGCCTGATCCTTTTCGTATTTAGTTCCAAATTCTAGTAAAATCACTTTCTCCAGAATTTTTTGTTCTCCAGTTACCTCGAAAGCTACAAACTAATAGGCAACAAACTTTTATCAGACCTCGTCCTATATAATGACTACCTTCCCTTTGTGAGAACAGCCATCTATTTGGCAGTTTTCCCAAAACCGTCAACAAAAATTTTGTGCGATACATACATATACCTATATGTGTACACATCCTACCTTTAATATCCAAAATAAGTCAATACTGGTTTGGACTAGTCAATACTAATATTGAGTGACATTTTGTTATATTCTCAGTCAATTCTAGAATTGACTAAAATATGAACTAGACAATATTAGTATTGACTGGTCAATAATAATATCGACTGAAAATGATTAATGTAAAAAGTTGATCTTAGTCAAAACCAGTTCTTATTCATTATACAAATCTGTAGAAGAAATGCTGGGGGCTTAGCCCCCTATCCCTTTTTTAATTTTAAAAATTTTTATAACTCACCTCACCCTTACATTCTCAGTACGATATAAGCATATGAAAAAAAAATTAATCTCACTCAACCACCCACTATATGATAAAAGCAGCCATATTTCCAAAATTATTTCAAAAGAATAAAAAATTTTTTAAAATCACAACAAAAATAGGGTCGTATGAAATAATAATTTTAATTTTTTTTAAACAATTTCTAACACATGCCCGCATGCTTTGATCATAATATAGTGGTCATTATGTAAATTGGGTTGTTTAAAAAAAGTTGGTAAAAAAATTGGAAAAAAAAAGGGGTTTAGGGGACAAAGTTCGCATCATTCGTTTTACACATTCGTACAATGATTGAGAAATGATTTTGACACCTCATCAAACCAGCCCACTGTACAATAAAAGCATAGGCATGTGTCAGAAATTATTGTCCAGTTTTTGAAAAATGATGTCACAAGTGATACTCTATACCAAATTGATAACCTCCTCCTTTTTTTAAAGTTGGTTAAAAACTGTAAGAAGAGGCAACTTTTTTTTTTTTTGCTCTTCAACTGACCAATTGGCGTAATTGGCGTTTTTGTTTGGTGAAAATTGCAATTTGTTTAGGTGTTTGGTAAAAATTGACAGTTAGGTACCCCCCTCCCTGACTACATCGCTTCACTCAGCCCCTGATGCTGTAACAACATATAAGTCTATACTTTTTCCTACATAAGTTTACTAGGTAAATAAGAATAATCTTTTGAAAATACCCTATACTCTACATCATATGGAAATCAATAATCAAGGCATTGCCAAAGATTCATTAATACTAGAATTCTGTTAATCCAACATTTTATTAATAAAAAATAATTTTGTGAAAATAAACTCTAACAGAATTATATTACAGGATACTCAATTCTGAGAACAAAAAAGTGCATTTATTGGCAGCATAGTGTTGAAAGCAGAGATAATCTTATATAGAATAGAGTATAGGAACTTATTTGTCCATTCTGTTGATGTAAATTTTGCATTTTTATAAAACATATGTTCGTAGAGGAAAATTGGTTGATTATCAACTTTTCTTTTGCTACTTTATTTTTCAATTTTCTAAAAGTTGGCAATTTTGTTGTAAAAAAGTTGGAACAGTTGAGAATTTTACCAACATTGTCTAAAATGCTTTAAAGAGCTACTGAGAGTACCAGTCATGCAATTAAGGGTGTAGTTCGGTGATGAGAAAAGAAGGACTTCTACTCGCTCAGTTTTGCTCCAATTCACTTAGATTTAAGCATTCATTTTACTATAGTTGTCATGCCTGTCACTCTTTAGAATTTTCAAAAACTGGTTCAATTTTTGGCAATTCCATCATCAAAATTAACAATGTTTAAGAATGGATAGCTCTCTACAATCATCATCTCAAAATTCTAACAAATGAAAGATATGAAGGTAATCTTCGAGAATAATATGCGGAAATTTAAAGTAATTTCAATGAAAATTCAGTGAATAAAACTAGAGAATGGAGAAGTACTTTTTACAAAAATTGTCATAATTTTAATCATAACAATAATTTTTTCAAATCGCAGAAAATTGTGCTCATATCATTTTTGCTAAATCTTCCACATGCACAAGAAAGAATAAACAATTACAATTCTTTTTTGTTCTAATCACCGTCCCACTTAGATGCAATCTGTTGATCAAATTTTTAACCTTTTTTTTATGAGAAAACATTTTAGCGCTTGGTATGCAGTAAGGGCTAATATAAGAATAATAATTGTCAGATTTGTGTAACTCATATAGTAACTCTCATTTTTGTTAGTTGGCATTTTAGTGTGTGATTGTGTGCATGCACACTGAGCACTCACAACCACACTATTATGTTTACATATCAATCCTTCATGAGTCCCCAGCAGCTCACAACTTTTTGATTTGTAAACATCTTTGCAGCCAGTTTACACTCTAGTAAGGGCTAAAATGAGAATTGCAATCGTAACTCATACATCTTACAAGTTACAATATTGTAACTGTTGGTGTGTAGATGTGTGGTAGCGTGCATGCGCAATGCATATGCTCACAACCAGACTACTATGTTTATACATCGATCCTTGTTGAGTCCCCTTCGGGACTCCCACCTTTTTTTTAATTATCTATTCATTCCAGACTTAAAAATGTTAAATTATAAAATTTACAAACTATATTCTTAAGACTGATACTCGGAAGAGAAATATAACAATTAAAATAAACTCCAGTCAATTATTTATAAGAGTTAAATATGAATTCAATTTTTTCCATTGAAATTTGCGTTTAACATTCATTGAAAGACAACTTGGATGGTAAGTACTTTTATTTGCAACACACATTACAATTAAAAAATTTTGGAAAAAATCTTTTTAGCTGTTACGTATCTCGAAATAAGTTAATAACAAATGAAAAGCTAAATAACATAAAATACAGTATTACATAGTACATTCGCCCTAAAAAAAAGCTGAAAAAATTTCGAGATCACAGCAACAAGATTTGTATATATATTCTCTTGAACATAATTTCTCACCTTTCCTCACACGTTATTGAGTAAGAAGTCACCTATTACACAGCGACAACATACGACTTAAAGAAGAAAAAAAACATAACAAAAAACAAAATAAAAACCATCTGGATTGGTACAGAGAGGTAATTTATATTGCCACTCATTCATCAGCCAAAAAAAAAACCACTAACAAAACATGACATTCTTAACGACGAGAACATCGACGATTTGTGAAAGTTTCAAAAAATTTTGAACTATATGAAAGAATAGTATATTAAAACAAAAAAAAGTTTCCCTTTTACAACCCTCTACAGTATATTCTTACAGTTGTTCAAATTATTACAAATAGTTTGAAAAAAAAAAAAAAAAAAAAATCTTGTAACATGAGGAAAAAAGGGAAAAAAGGAAGATAGTGAAAGAAAAAACCAACTAATTAAATTTTTAAGCGATACCGACTTTTCGTTGCTGAGTAATAAGTAACACAAACGACTCGAATAATATGTTAAATGTAAACCATATTTCTCGCTGATATTACATGAAGATGTGTACGAATGGATCGGTGAAATTGCTTTGGTCGTAATACCCAATTGTTATTATTATAGAGCGAATTCCCTCTTTTTGAACATTTGAAAATCCAAAAGAAAAATCGTATTATAAAGAAATCGAGACATTGTAAAAAACAAAAAAGAATCCATAATCAATTTTTGAGGGGAAAAAATTTCAGGTAAATGGAAAAAAAAAAAAGAAAAAAACAATGGAGCAACTGATGATTCGAAAGATAAAAAAAGGCAATATTCAAAAGTCTATGGAAGGGAGAGACAGAAATACATAATAGGCTTGAGTGAAAAAATAAAGAATTTCTTTAAGCTTCAAGTAGTGCTTTCATAAAAATATCTACAATTTGTCTTTTTCTTTTCGAAAATATCGAGAAACTGCGTAAGAAAAAGAGAACGAAATATAAGTCCTATTTTTAGATATCGTATGTACAAAAAAAATTAAAGAAGAAAAAAAGAGAGAACGAGAAAAAAAAACGGACGAGTCGAGGCAATTGGAAAATTCCTAAATTTATTAATACCAGAGCGTCTTTTTTACGCATCAGAATCACAATACGAAGGGTAATTAAAAAAAAAAAAAAAATTAATAATAAATTCATAATAAATAAGAAAGGGCAAAAAAAAATTTAATGAATTGGTGGATAGCGAGCACTCGAAAGGTTGGAACGGACTTTTTTCTCAAAATAAAGAACAAAAAAAAATTTGTTTCCAAAACGTGAACTTAAAAAAAAACGAAATAGTAAGTAAAACGAAGTGAGTAACGCATATCAAATATAACGTTAAAAAAGGGGGGATGTATCGTCGATCGAAATACTTTGGAGGTGATTGGTTTTTTTATTGAAATATAATCGGAGGGGGAATGAAGTATTGTATGTTCATTTTAGGAAAAAAAAGGGAAGTGTACTAAATAACTTTTCAACCCCACCAATCTGGAGCGTTATTATTTCCCGAACTGTTGTTTCCGCCGTATGATCCACCACCATTTCCAACTCCGCCACCGTTGCTGGATCCATAAAATCCTGTAGCAGTCGAAAAAAGCAATTAAAAACAATTACAAACGTGAAAAGATTTCATGTTTTGATGGCGGAAAGCGTCCTTAAAAATGAGCGATCAGACTTTCTTAATGAAAACTCGAGCAGAACAGATACAAAAGAACATCATATGAGCACATTTCCTCCAAAAAGCATAATTATTGCACGCTTCAGACGAATATTCGTAAGCATTATTTCAACTCCTCCAGTTTTACAAAATTTTAACGAAATTAAGATTATTGGAGTCATTAAGTGCAAAATTCACATGAAATTTTTTTTTCGTTTATTCCAGTATTGGATTTAACTTTTGAAATTTGATTTTGATTCTGCATTAAAAAATACTGCCTCCTGACTTTCAAAAGCTACGGTAATTGGCTACGAAATTTAGTCGATTCTAAAATACAAAATAAATATTTGAATAAAGAATTTTTCTTTTTAATTCAGCGGAAATGATGAAACGTAAATTTTCGTAAATAAATGAATCCGAAGAAAAATCGAAATAAAACCAAGTATGTACTTTTTCCTTTAATCATATTGTACGGTTCCCGTCTAAAAATGAAATTTTGAATTTTTATTTCATTTCACGACCTATCGCCGTTTCGCTGTGATTCCCTACTTTAATACTAAAAATATAACTAAAAATAATTACCACCATGACTGTATGATGAATTATAATTATCTCTACGAGGACGACTTGGACCTGAAGACGACGATCCACCACTTTGAGTACGATAATCTCGAGAACCAAAACCGCCGCCAAATCGACTCCTAAGTTGAAAAAAGAAAAAAATTAACGTAAAATTAAAAAACAAAAGAGCGCTTCAGTGCTTACAAGCAAGTGGTCTGAATCATTTAATGTGGTACACATTTTGCGGCTGGTAACACTGCACAATTCGTTGTTTCGGTGGAAAGTTGCAAACAATGAAATTCGTTTTTTTTTTTTGTATAGTGTGCGTGTGTTGAATATAATCAAATACACACACACACACTAACAAATTTTTCTTACTTCTCTCTTTCCTTTTCCGAAACTTGCAACAAAACCTGCAACGAGATTCACACCAGCCACCTTCGTCTTCCAAGTTTCATCACCGTAACGCAAACAGAAATATGTACCTTGTACCGTATTAGAAAGAGAGAAATGATTTCACACACAAACACAGACAACCGGCACAATACATAATAACTGAGCAACATACACTCGTAATAAATACTTCAAGTTGTTAAGAAGATGAACATTTCAGAATGAGATCTATCGAAACGAAAATTTCAACGTTTTCTCTTCATTTTCCTCACATACAACTATTACAATCCTACAAGTCACATAGTGTTAGCAAGACGAGACTTTTCTGTGACATTTTCGTAAAATATTAAACGTTAAGCTCTGGCAAGCAAGCACAATGCAGCTCATTACAATCAACTCGAGAGGCCCAAATTATTGCTTAAAGCTTCACGATTTGGAGAGATATTCGGTAAAACTATTGCACATCAAAAACTCGACGAGTTGAAATACATTTATAAGAATAAGTTCCACTTAGTTCATATGCTCGAGTATCTAAAGCCGAAATTTTATATTATTTAATATTTCTCCACGATGTACCATGTGTTTTGTTTCGGACTCTCTAATGATACAAATTTTAAGCAATGCTTTCTAATGAAAAATAATCGTTTGAAAATGTATTAAAACGCGACTGAATTTCAAAGAAATGATGAAAACTGTATACGAATAATTGGGACAGGATATCTGAATGAGACAAAAAGGGTTCACCAAAAGCCAATTTCGATTAAATTATGCTGTTCTGAAAGAAAAATGTTCAACCTTTTGATTTCAATATTTTATCGTACATATCAGGCAACAGTGTTGAAGAATAGCATGGATTGGTGACTCAATTCTGTTCCAGAAAAGTTTTGTAAGTACAAACAACTGTTTCGTGGATGCTATTTTTTACCCAGTTTACTCGTTTCATTTACACTGAATGTATCTACGAGAAAAATGTACTTAACAGGGAACAAAAAAGCATAATCTTTGATTCCAAGAAATTTGGAGAAAACCATGATCCCAAGAAATTATTCAAGTATCGCTCGCATTTATCCACAGAATACTTGTAATTCTGCAGATATTTATAAAATTTCAAATGGTTCACTCAATGTTTCCATGATTATTGGTTTTTTCCTTTGTTCGTTTCAATTTTTTATCATCAACACGGATATGAGTATCCTACCTCACAAATGTTATAAGACTGTTGGTCGATGTATCACATCTCTGGTACATCAAGCATTACTAAAGTTTCGTACGGAAATAGTCTTGTTCACATCTATGGGCTTCCAGAAATTTAATCACAACGAACCAACGCTTGGTAGTCCTCTGACAGCATTAATCAATTAATTCTTATATTTTCGAATCACAGACCGGGGTTAAGGGTACGCTCATATAGCAAACAGCAAACGGAAGTTCAAATCAGTGTAACCAAACGCAGGTGCCGAAGAAATTCAAAGAAAATGTTAACAGCAAATTAAAATAAAATATTTTGGCTGCTTGACATCCATTCTCTATCCGGACTATTTTTCATGTTTTTATCATGACTATTTCAATGGGAATCGTCAGAAGTTTACTTGTTAGAGCAGAAAATACTCCTTGTTGTTGCTGTTCGCTGTTCGCTGTTCGTTAAGAAAATGTAATTGTACAAATAGTCGAAGTTAACAATACATAACGTATAGACACGATTCACCGTTCTCATTTCTAAATTTCTTTCAATACGTAGTAATTCCAACGCAACGAAGCCACTCTATTACAAGCTGCACTTAAAATTAGGCCTACTCCATATTTTACTCACGTTTTCGAATTGTTGCGACGCTGCATGGTTGGTTGCCGATACTCAGTACCCAAATTCTCTAGCCATGAGGGCAGCTCTTGTTTCGTTTCGATCAGCAACTCGATTAAATCGCGAGTCAAATTGCGATTTTTCTCGTTGAAAAAGGACGTAGCCACGCCCAAATTACCCATACGACCGGTACGACCGATCCGATGGACATACTCTTCGACATCCGAAGGCAGATCGAAATTGATCACGTGCTTTACATGTGGTATGTCGAGGCCACGAGCCGCCACCGCGGTGGCGACCAAAATGGGCGTTGTGCCACATCTGAAGTTGCGTAGTGCCTCTTCGCGTTCTCTTTGAGAGCGATCGCCGTGAATGGACGTCACGTGATAACCTTCGTTGTACAAAAACTCTTCGAGAGCATCGGCTCCTTTTTTTGTCTCCACAAAGATCAATGTCAGCGAATCAGTGACTGCGCGAAAACATTTGAAAAACATGTACAAATAAGTTCATGTCGTTTGAGTTAGGAGGGGACACGATCTTAATAAAAATGATCCGAATCACTGATTGAAGATCATTTATGTGAACCGTGATTCGGATACTTTTTAAAATGATCTTGATCCGAGAACTGACTGATTCGGTTACAAGAGATGATTTACAAATGGTATCGTTTTTCCCCCCAAATTATTTTCATCACTTTCACTACTGTCATAAACATACAGCAAGATATCGATGAGGTTTTTTATTGCGTCAAATCAATACTATAATTATACTATAATATCAGATATCAAATTAGGTCATTCCCGAGACATCCTTTAAAATCATCATCAATCACTACTGCGCCTCATCAAAATAATCAAAAAAACAAAATTTTTTTATGCTTTCATATAAAAAGGTAAGAATGGTAAAAAGAGCATCTCAGGCTATTCATTAATGATAATTCCCAACAGAATCAACGAGTAAGATTACCAAATTCAATTTGTTAATACATCCATTTGCGCCCATTAAGAGGTTTTTCAATTAAGCATCAATGGCCAACGGCATTAATCGCAGTTTGGCGCTGGGGAATTTAGAATATTTTCTTTTATAGTCTAATGAATCGAAATTGTATATCTACTCTTTACCTTTAATAAAATAACATTTGTGAAATGCAGAGACAAAAGTTTAACTGCATTAAGTTCGGGTATTTGCATGATCTTATTTTAGTATTTTAATATTCCTTTCTCAATTTGGAATACATAGTTAAACGAGTATCTACCCGATATTTTTGTGCCTACATAAACCTACATTGTTTGATTAATGTTACTCATCAATATTTTTGAAAAAATTGGATCTTTGATCCATTATGGGTCACAAAATTACAGATCTTGAAGATTTTACCTACATTCTAAAGTGATCCTGATCCGTAATATCAGATCTGTCATTGAATGTTATCTATTATCCGTGATTCGAATCACTTTAAAGATGATCTTGCCCACTCCTGTTTCAACATACTCGAATTCAGTATCTACGCATATAATTTAAGAGGGTGAAGAGTGACTCTTTTAAATATGGGTTTGCTAATTTCTGTTTTTCATATAAATTTAATTATATTAATATATACTTCAATTCTTAAGCAGAAAACTAGGTTTGATGGAGGGAAAGCAGCACTAATCATCCTTGTCAACGAATAGACACATCTCATACTTACAAGTCGATTCATTGAATCGATGAGTACCTAATAAGTCCAACAAACACGATCGTTTGTCATTGTCGTGCACATACAGTATTCTTTGCGTAATGTTTTCGGATGTTGATCCAACGCGGCCGACGGCCAAAAATATGTAATTATCGAGAAAATCTCTCGCCAGCATCTGCGCAAAAGTAAAGGTGTTGAATGAAAAAACCGAAAATTTCGATTTAACCGACAAAAACAAACATGCTGATCGTATTTCTACCTGGATCTCTTTAGGGAACGTAGCGGAGAACATTAATGTTTGGCGTTCACCAGTGGGGGGCATCGAGTCTCGCTGAACAATCCTTCGGATTTGAGGTTCGAAACCCATGTCTAACATTCTATCGGCTTCATCGAGAACTAGAAACCTGCGTAACGACAAACAATATTAATACATTTTAAGCTCCATTCATTTTCGAAATTAAATATGGGATCGCACTTTACTTGAACTTGAATACAATCAAGTATCAAAATTTAAAAAACAAATCAACGAATGTTGCATTAATGTGGTTTATGGTAACTTACATCATGAGTGAAATAAGTTAGGTTAAAAATGAGTTTTTAAAAAATACGCTTTCACATTATTATAATTTGAAAATAACATTGTTTAAAACGGATTTCGTGGTGCAATTTTGTAAATATAAAAACAACACTCTTTAACTGCCCTAATATTTACAGAATATCATTGAATCATAGCTGATAACAACAAACTCGATAAAAGCGATCCCAGTGGTCAGGTACCAAATTGTCATATTTCGTTGCGTTAGTAATTGTAATAAAAGCGTAAGAAAAATACTTTAACCGTTTTCAAGCCACGAAAAGTTCATCTAAAGCTATAAATGACAAAAATTTCGGACCGGTGAATCTTCCTTATATTACAGGATGGTTTCACACTATCACTCGAAATGGAATATCTCGAGAACTTATCAGATACAACAACAAATGAGGATTCAAATCGTTCAAAGTACCATGCGACGTCGATTGAGACTGCTCTTATCCGCCCAAGTAATTATTATGAAATATATTTCCACAATATTTCAACTTTAATAATTAATAAAAATAACAGGGCTGAGAGAATTCCGAAGGGGCTGGGCTGCAAAGTGATCAAGGAGCAGAGCCCCTTAGTTAATCAACAAAAATTGTAATTTTTGTGAAATAATCTCATGAGAACGGAACTACTCGTAATAAGTTTCTTTGAATGTTCAAAATTTGTTTCTTAAAGAAACTTGAGTAGTTTTCTCACATCGTAACTGATTCGATAGAATATGCACGAAGTACTACAGACCTTGACTTCAAACTTCAGTTATTACCAGTTCTAACTGAAAAAATATTTTTTCTATCGGTAGAAACTAGCATTACTGAGATGGCTTTTTCAGAACTTTAGAGTCATCACGAGTACTGAAATTAACGAACATAAGATACCTCAAAAAATGGGGAAAACCCCAGACCTTAAAAAGATAATAATTTTAATTTCAAGATTAGCCGAAGTGATACGGAAGTACCTACAGGAGCACTATTCGATTGTAGTAAATATTGTATCAAATATATTATTTGAAATTAAGATGTTATGGTTCAATGAGCAATAAAAAATGAAGTATTCTAGAAGAAACTCTCGGCTATAATGTCTTAATACGATTAAGGTCAATTAAAACTACTCACCGACAACATTCAAGGCTTAATTTGCCACGCTCAAGCATATCCACCAAACGACCAGGGGTAGCGACCAGTAAATTACAACCTCGATCTAAATCACGAGTCTGGTCACCAAAATTAGCTCCACCGTACCTGAAAAAGCAAACCATAAAAAACAAATTAATCATTTTTAAGTTTATTTATATTAATTTCGGTAAATATAGCTTTAATTTATAAACAGTTCTCAGAGAAGATTACACTGTATACAGAGTGGATCAGTTTTCGACGCAATATACAAAAATTATCTTTAATGCGTCAAAAATTGACTCGAAGAGAGGATTATACGTAAAGTCAGGGCACCCACTATATATTAGAATTTCACGCCTATTAGATTTTTCTGGTGCGTCGAATCACTTGATGCATCTTTATAATGGAAAAGCTTAGAGAGTCAGTTTTTGACGCACCAAAAATATGACTCGCCCTCCATGAAAAACAAAGTAATGATGAACCACGAATGATTAACGGTATGATTTCATTGAAACTTATCTCATGAGAGAAAAAAACTATGGAAATTTAATTCACTACGATTTGCTACCAAATGTTGGCTGCATTTCCATACTTACACGACGCACGGACGAAGACGGGAGCGATACGAAAATTTACGCGCCTCGTCGTAAATCTGCGTGGCTAATTCTCTGGTCGGAGCCAAAACCAATCCAAGCGGATAATGTTTACGACGATACGACTAAGAAGAAGAACGGTGAACAAAAATGAAAATAAAGTTGAAATTTTTCAATTTTTTTGATCATTTTTAAAACACTTACTCTATTATTTGGAATTTTAAAGGCCTGGGGCCCACGCTCGTACATCTGATTCAGTATCGGCACTAAAAATGCGGCCGTTTTTCCGGAACCAGTTTGAGCACAAGCCATAACATCACGACCAGACATGATTATAGGAATAGCGTACTTTTGTACAGGCGTTGGGCGATCGTATCGAGCCAACGCAATGTTACTGGAAATAATTTCGGTCATTTGAACTTCTTCGAACTGTAAAACGGCATATTGATACGAACGATAAGATTCGAAAAATAAAATACAACTATGTGTGTACATAATTAGAATAAATTTCGAAAACGAAACCGGGATAGCAGGATCTAGCTCATATATCAAACTTAATTAAATTTTTCAATTAGGGCAAGGGCTCGAGCCAAGGTGAGAATGAACTATAACCATCGAGAAACGAAATCCAATTGAAACTCCTCCCCCAATTTAAGTCTTTACTTACATCTAAGAAAATATTTAGAGAATATAAAGACAAAAAGGAAACCGTTTTGAACAAAGTAACAGAAAATTTCAAGAATTTTCAGAAATTAAGACTTAACAATCAAACCACTGCTGGAGATGCACGGTATAATTTGAAAAATGTAAATTATATCTATATTTAGTAACAATCACTGCGACTACAAAATTAATTAGAAACCGCCAAAAAATTTTAATCTCAACACACAAAAAAATAATTCCATTAATCTACAATTTCTAGTTGAATTATTGGAAAAGAATGTATTATAATAAACATTTAACGCCAAAATAATATTGAAAAGTCTGTTTAATTGTTGAAAATGAGGAACAAATTTCTGAAGAAGCACTTGACTAGTATCTGAATTGAAAAACTTAAGAACAGTTGAGACTCAGAATAGGAAGTTGAAAAAGTATTGAAAAGAAAAAAGAGAATACAAGTAAATGTTTTTCATTCTGGGGTTAACTACGAAGAATTGTTAGAGAATACTCGTTCATCATTTTGAATTTTTTAAACTGAATTAGAACAACTTAAAAGATCTGTTTTCCAGAACTCATGAAGAAAATATAAGAAATTTTTCCACAATCCAGTTGGTGGGGGGGTTTCCAGGAAATTTTTAATTACTTACAGTAAGAAAATTAATGATACGCTTCTTTTCAAAGACCACTAACACACCTAATATTAACGAATCCATCAACAGGGAAATTATCAAATAATACGTAAAACTGATAATATTGAAAAGCTTAAATCAGTACGTGACCATTTGTCCAACTGGATTTGAATTTTGCCAAAACTTTATATTAATACTGCACAGATGACTAGAGTTCTGTGTCAATCAAGAATTTATCAATCTTGACCAAATTTTCATCAGATTTTGCTCTTTGGACGATTTGAGTCAGATAAAAAAATCCTCCAAACGTCATAGCAGAGAAGAGAACTCTCGATGCTCCATTGTGTGAGAAGTTAGAAAATGGTGACCGCATTCATAAACCGAATCTCAATACATGAGTTATTTATCTTTTCTATAATTATCACGATTTTTCTTTTCGCCTGCCTATTAATGACTGTCGGGTTACGTACCACTGGAGGAATAGGACTGTGGAGAGACGCACTCACTTTTTGAATCGTTCATTTCTCCGACATCGAGAGACAAGGCCTACATGAATTTCAACTTTGATGTTTTAAATCAGAGGCCAGGCTTCGACACTTAATTCACAACTGCCCGAAAAATACATTTCGATTTCGGTCTTAACTTCCTTCTTCAAAAAATTCAGTACAGTATTTTTAGGCAGTCAAAAGGAAATGAGAAAATACTTCAATCAACACATTAAAATTTTCTCAAAAGGAAGACGATGAAACATATGGTTCCCTTCAAGATGACGGCAAGTTTTTCACTTTGAAAATAAATTAAATTTCTTTACAGATGAACCTCATTTTTCCAAATTAAAAAACCATTATCGATTATCACAATTAAACTGAGGAACATTACGATAAAATTTCGAAATACTATCGTATCATGAAATACATTGGGAGGAAGACGAATTTCGATCACACAGGTGTATGGATAACCAGCCGAGCCAAAAATATATTCTAATACCCGAAAATGCACACAGATTTCACTGGATTTAACCAGGATTCACGGTAATGCCTTTAGACAGCTTTAGATTCGCGGGACCAATAGACTGAAAACAAACGAAAAAAGACCTATTGCGCATGTATAAAAAAACTATGCCTATTTAAAAGTGGTGCGAAGTATCGATATTTCGACGAAAATCGGAAGAGTGAAGGTTTCTACAATCTGAGAACCATCCACATATAAAATAGGTACAATTATTTTTTCCAAGTCTAACACTTTTTTTCTTTCTTTTTTTTTGAAAATACTGCTTTGCTTTGGCATCGAATTTAGTACGAATGATGACATTGGGTAGAAACTTCATCTAATTTCTTTTTCTTTTTTTTTTTCTAAAAGTAATAGTGGAGGAAATATTAGACATCTGCCAAGGAAACACCATTCCATAAGTTGATTTCAGTGGAAACGGTTTTTTGATGTGTCAGAAACATGAAACAAGAAAGTCATCTTCAAAAACACAGGTACCAAGTTTTTTAATCAACAATTTCAGAGAAAAATTGAGGTTTTTCTACGTGTAACTTTATTTATTAATTCCTTTATCAGAAAATGAACACCACAAAATGAAAGAGTAGGATTTTTTACATAAGAAACCAATTTGTCACTTTTTGTGAGACCAAAATTGTAGTTTCTATAGTTTTTCAATATTTTTCCAATTTTGCACTCCAAGGTAAATGGGCGTGTGTGCAATAAAAAATGGTCATATCTTTTGATCTATTTGATTATAATCAGTTATTTAAAAAAAAAATTATACTAAGTACTTATTACTACACATATTTAATTCATTACAAAAATGTTCTATGAACTGAAAACGTTTGTGAGAATCAACATGATACGAATTTTCTGAACTAGTCCGTAAAACAGCTGTAATTTA
Source organism: Ericerus pela (assembly GCA_011428145.1). Taxonomy (NCBI): domain Eukaryota; kingdom Metazoa; phylum Arthropoda; class Insecta; order Hemiptera; family Coccidae; genus Ericerus; species Ericerus pela. The sequence continues at coordinate 828,012 of WOFM01000095.1, forward strand.
TTAATGTTATGATGAAAAAAAAGTTTTAGCAATGGAACTATCTTTCTTAATACACACAGTATGTGTTTTTAGGTTAATTTTCCGAATGATTCATTTTTCCCCTCTCAACTTCAAATTTGGAAGGGTCACAAGACTGAATGGAAAAGTGATACTGAAACTTAACAGACGTGATTTTTAACGCTAAAAATTTTTAATTTCACTGAAAATTATATTAAATAGAAATATGACGTACAAACTCTACAAACACTCGAATAAAATTTTTTCATGTCCGTACTTATCTGAAAACTTATATAATAAAATAATGCTAGTAAGAAAATTTGATGAATGACAGCTGTTTTGCCAAATAGCTGAAAAACTTTGTATTACATTAAATAGGTTATTTTAATACTTACGCTGTATTTTTCAAAAAATTAAAATATATAGTATTGAGAAGATAAATACTATCTTTTATGGAAATAAATTCAATTTGTTTGATTGAGTTTAGATCCAAAGATATGATCATTTTTATGTGGCACGCACGCATTTAATAATTCTGCATTATAAAGACTATGAGAAAATGGTCTCTGAAAAAATTTTATATCTATTATACAACTAACTATTCAATTTGCAATACACAATTTAAAACCAAGGCAAAAAATCAAATGTTTTCTTACAGCAAGAGGTTCAGCAAATTTCGAAGCGATTGAAAGTCGATCACCGAGGCTGACAACCTTAAAACGTCTGAATAAAGGTAACGAAAAAAATCTTCAACTTTTAGGTATCTTACCGATGAAATATGCGAAGGAACATTGTCTCCTGTTGCCTCCACAGGAATATCTTCGTATTTATTGAAATTGATTCCGGTATTTCGGTTACCGAACAATTCCTCTTCCACCCGTTCGTCTTTGGGTAGAGGGACTAACCAATCGTTTTCACGTTGTCGTGTGTCTTCCTGCCACCGCGTATTACGTGGTGCTGGCGGTGGTTGACTGGTACGATTTCGATCGTTCCAGTTGTTTCGATAGCCACCGCCATTTCCTGTGTTACCACCGCTGTTTCCACTATTGCCCCCGTTTCTGCCATCTCCACGAGAGTCTCTTCCCTCACGAAAGTTATTTCGGAAAGTTGTTCCACTGGATCTCGAGTCTCGATCTCCTCGATCGTTGTTTCCATTATATGAACTATACGAATCTCCTCCACGTCTCGCACCATATGAAAAGTCACCCTTGTCGCCTGGCAACAACAAAGAAATGATGAAAGTCATTTTCGTAGTTATTCACAAATATTTCCAACAGGAATATTGATCCGCAATAAAACCTGAAATGCATAAGCCGTCAGCGAACGGCTTCAAAATTTTTTATCATTCAAGCTTTAACAAATGAACTAAGATGAATAATCTTCAAATTTCAACTTGCGAAAGCCTAATCTAAAAAATCTCACAGACAACTGTCACTAGTTTATATTACTACAGAGTTTTTTCCTCAACGAACTTTTACGGTTAGATATTTTCTTTTTATTACAGGATTCGATTATTTGGCCACTTAACCCAGTGTCAGGAGGATATATTCAATGTCGAGGGAAATAATTGGGATTCATTGGCCAACGATCTATCAGCATGAATTTCACAATCACATACTGCAAGACTAATGAAACTGAACCGAAATATATTCCCATTTTAGGTCCGGAATGTGATGGCGACCGTACTGAAATACGCAATATTGTAACCATTACGCCGCTCAGACTCCTTCATGTTTTTTCTAGTGAAAGAAAAACAGATTGAGAAACAAAAGTAATGGAAAAGTTGATCAGATGGTCGATCGACTGAAATAAGACTGTGCAACAAAACAGTGTAAACTCTCACAATAAATCAATTTCAGGAGTGACACATATAAGTGACCTATCAACCAAGTCTGAACTGACTAATGATTCATTTTCTATATGATCTCTTAAGAAGTAGTGTGAAAAAAAAAATACACTTTTAAAAAAATCCACGAAAACGTTATTGTGAGAACAATGAGTTCGAAATTTTGTTTTCTGCAACAGATACATAATTTAAAACAGTTACATGACGAAAATTCCGTAAAAAATTATTTCCGATGAGCAAACTTATCTTTGCATAAAAAGTTCGATAAAAACACGAATCCGAATGCCAAAAGAGCGTAAAAACTCGCCGTTATCAATCTCCCAATATATGGCGTCAATATATCAATTAACGAATAGATAATTTGTCTTAAGGAATTCACTTGGAAAAAAAAAGATTGTTCTCATGTGAAAAGCTTTGCATTGTTGTACAATGAAACACTGTTTACCTTCGACGCTAAATTAGCCGAAACTTTTAAAATTTGAATGGTTCGCTTTCGAGTATAGCGAGGCAGTAAAGATTAGCGAGCTAAATAATTACAAATTTTTAACGGACTGATTTTTCTATCAACTTTGAGAAATTAGGTTTTTCATCTGTCAAACAAAAACTAATAGCTTGGTAAATGACGTCTCAAGTCAAGTTAGAAGCAGAACATTTAGCTATCAACGAAATGAAAAATATAAGCTTAAAATTATACTATGAAATTTGTCTTTAATGGGTAAACAAGCTTTCAGTAGTGAACATTAACACTGATGCAACATGAAAGAATGAAAAGTTAAAAACAATATTATACTTCAGAAACAGTTTATTGGAAAAGCTCAGGGGAAAATAGGCAGAAAATTAATTAGTTGTCTTTATACACAGGGTACACAGAAGCCAGATGAGAATGAAATGATAGAGAAATGATAATCATAAAACTAGCTTCAATGAAATGAAAAAAAAAAACCCACAAACAAACCAAAAAAAAGCCTTGGGGTAACTTAACTGATACCATTTTTACTTTTTTTCTAGTTATATGCCGAACCTCGATATTTATATGATACTTCATACACTAAAGCTACAGGAAATATTACTTCGTTGAGGGTTTTCAACTGCAAAAATTAGCATTCTACAAGCGGAGGATAGGAATACGAGATAATCCATTCCTCATTACTTGACACATTATCGTTTTCACGAAATTTAAATCAAACAGAAGTACCTCTATTGAAGTTGGAGGAGCGATTATAGTTAGAACCATCAGAATCTTCTTTTGGAGCGTCAGTAGTTAACGGGAAGCTTTCAGATCTATCATCCTCTGAAGTTTCTGGATATACAATGAAAAAACAATTAGTCAGGAATCTACAACATTACTTACCAAGCATATTACACATTGAGTAAGCCCACGTTTCAATAGTATCGGTACGAGCTTACCCTCTCCTTGACAATAAGATAAACGAAACAACTGTTACATGTACTCACTAACGGTAATACCCAGTGGTAAAGTTAATTCTAAGCAACGTAAATTTTACTTACTATTCTTGTTACGTAAAGCAGGAGGTATGTAACGCCCAGTAGGAGAAGCGTTATCATGCAAGTCTAGAGCAGAAAACTGCAAGATAAACATGAGACAATATTAGTAACAAAGAAAAATGGAAATCGACTAAGTGATCATGATGGGCTTTAGAGTGAAATAATCGCATTCCTCCGATGATTCCTCACAAAAATGAATGCGTCACGGGAAACTACGCCGAGCAATTGTTACACGGATCGACAAAGAAAGGTAACCAATAACAGGCTCCAGTTATATCGTTCGCGATCATGTGAAGCTTGTTGGGTAAACGATGGTCCACAATGTAAAACGAATAACGATTACGATAATTACCTGCGACAGCTCTAGACAACCTCCACTTTGAGTGACGACTGCATGCCTCATATTATTTCCACTGAATGTATTCAAAAACTTTCTTCGCGCTTCCGAAATTAATACAATATATCACGAACAGTTCTTACTTGGACTATGTGTGAACAGTAAGACAAAGGATGAAAGAAATTACTTTATGATAAACAAAAATCAGTTCTCCTTAATAGCTAAATAACGAAAAATATGTCAATACGGAAACTGGAACGGAACTAGAAAAATCTTTGAAAGAAAAACCAGCTAATTCATTTTAGCCAAATAGAAAGGTCCGTCTGCCATTCGTTCAGTAAATCCTTCAATTTCAGCGCATGCGCAGAACTTAAAAAATCGTAGCCAAGATGTTTAAAACTTTGGGTTTTGGCTAATTTAGCTACTTTATGAAAATTATGTTTTATATAGTACTTGTATCTTTTTTCCATGGGTAGAGAACTGAAAGATTGTTTGATCGTGAATGACTTGAGATAGTTATTTTTTTATCTTTGATAAGACAACTATAAAATATAGGCTTACCAAACCTGCCATTTTGTTCCTTTTTTTTATCAATATTTCTGCAATAAAACATGGGAAAATCAAACAATTTTAAATTCATGGAGACTAATGAGACCACTAGTGTCTCGCCATAAATTCGTTTCTAGGACCAGTCATGTGATTTGTGTTTGTGTGTCATGTTTCTGTGTATTTGGTTTGTGTCTGTGTGGGTGCATGTCTTGGTTAATGTAATTTTCGTAGTTTACGTTTCTTTCAGTTCTTTACTTTTTTTCTCTACTGTTCAAGTACTCTTAAATTTTATTGAGTCCTTATCATTTAACTACAACTTATTTCCCAATTTTAATTCGAAAAAATTTATAGTCAACCAGGAAAAAATGGTTAGTTAATCGTGACTTGGCTAATCCTGCGATAAAGGAAGAAGATGAATGGAACAGATTTTGGATAGGAAATCTCTGTTTAGAAATAACCAAGTGAGTTTGTTTATTGAATGTATGCCTCGGTTCCAACTACTTGAAAATCTGTGCCTTTGTATTGAGGTGAGGTTCAGATGAAAATTACAATTTTTGTTATTACTGCCAAATGGTGAACTTGCTGCTTTAAGATGATTTGCCATTAAATTAATTTTGATTCGTCGGCGTTAAATTAATTGTTCAGTGACGAATTGAAGACAATTCATCTACCTACGAATTCTCTTTGATTTGTCGCCTTGAAATTAATTATGATTCCGCGACAAATTGAAGAGAATTCATCTACCTACGAATTCTCTTCGATACGTCGCCTTGAAATTAATTATGATTCTGCAACGAATTGAAGAGAATTCATATACCTACGAATTCTCTTTGATTCGTCGACGTTAAATTAAGTTTGATTCAACGACGAATCAAAGAGAATTCATCTACCTATGAATTCTCTTGGATTCGTCGACATTAAATTAAGTATGATTCCACAACGAATTGAAGAGAATTCATCTACCTACGAATTCTCTTCGATTCGTTGCCGTTAAATTAATTATGATTCTACGACAAATTAAAGAGAATTCATCTACTTACGAATTCTCTTCGATTCGTCGATGTTAAATTAAGTATGATTCCGCAACAAATTGAAGAGAATTCATCTACCTACGAATTCTCTTCGATTCGTTGCCTTTAAATTAATTATGATTCCGCGATGAATTGAAGAGAATTCATCTATAAATTCTCTTCGATTCGTTGCCGTTAAATTAATTATGATTCCTTGACAAATTGAAGAAAATTCATCTACCTACGATTTCTCTTCGATTCGTCGCCTTGAAATTAATTACGATTCCTTGACAAATTGAAGAGAATTCATCTACCTACGAATTCTCTTCGATTTGTCGATGTTAAATTAAGTATGATTCCGCAACAAATTGAAGAGAATTCATCTACCTACGAATTCTTTTCGATTCGTTGCCTTTAAATTAATTATGATTCCGCGATGAATTGAAGAGAATTCATCTATAAATTCTCTTCGATTCGTCGCCGTGAAATTAATCAGGATTCAGCGACGAATCGAAGAGAATTCATCTACCTACAAATTCTCTTCGATTGCTCTCTGACCACCTCTCAAGATATATTTACACTGTATAGAAAGTGGATTATTGGCATAACAACGAAGGTTCGCATTGGAGAATCTGCTATAGCATTTTTAACCCAATATATATACTACTAATTAATTTTTACTCATTCTCAAAATCTATTCTTCAAGGTACATAATTATTTTTTTGCTGTTGGAATGAATGGCAATCCTCTACAAGGAGCCGGAGGTATTAGTAAAGCAGTTGCTGAATGGATCATCAGGGACAAATCATTGCACGACTTGTTGTACAGTTCCAGTCGACTCTTATCAGTGAGTTGAGTTGAAAAATATGTTTTATGGAAGTTTAACTGGGGTTTAAAACAGAGTTAAGTAAATTCCCAACGTTGATGGTTTAACTCAGTGTTAGATTAAATTTGGTTATTGTATTTTTCTTCGCTAGTTCTTAAATTCTGGATGTTATCAGTTATCATCATCAAATATCAAATATCAATAATTACCGCCTGAATACAAAATGAGTGATCCATGAATTTCTATCGTATTAATTACTTTCTTGAATGTCTTCTAATATTGTTCTTTCCTACTATTTCTCCCTTTGATTCATCAAAAAATCAATATTGTTAAATGCTCACAAATTAATGCAATTTAGCGCTCAAGAATTAAAGAAAATTTGTGTGCATTTAACAGCATTTATTCTTCGACAAATTTCCTTCGATTTGTCGACAAATTTTGTTTAATTCAACGGCATTATTTTGTCAACAAATCCTAAGAGAATGCGAGGGCAAATTTCCTGTGATTTGTTAACAAATTCGTGTTAATTCAACGGCATTACTTCGTCGATGAATCGAAGGGAATTCGATGATGGTACAAAGTTGACCACATAAGAATCTCAATCTTCAAACTAATAAAATCTAAAAGAATCTGAACCTGAAACTAAATAACACTGTTTACTTTTTCAGTTAAATCAAATCTTTACCAGTTGTTGTTTGGCGGCATTTTTTATCATTTTTATCAACTGAATGTGAATCGTCGTCAATGTGGTTCGTATTTTTAATTATATTTGCATTTATCTGTAACTTAATAAATTATTTGTTTTTTAATCTTGCTACCAATCATAATCATTTCACTATGCCTTCAAAATTAGTTTACTCACGTAACCATTTTTGTGGAATTCTCTGCCTATTCAGACTAGCAGAAAACTCAGTATTCCAAAATGACAAATTGTTTCATCAATTGAACTGCAAACAATGAAAAGATTGCTCGTGCCTCCATTACATCAGTTTTCTTATGTTTCATTCTTTAGTCGATCAGGTAATGTGAATAGTTATATTTTATCAAAATGTTTACCATTGATGTAGAGGGTGTATAATGTATCTTGTACTAACGCTCATGGTCCTCTCAATCAACTCAAACGTTATCATTTTCGATACAGAGGTTTTCAAATATCAATCTCTGTCACTACCTTCGTAACTTTTAGCATCTAATTCAACCGATTATTTCCACTTATCTGTATATTGTATGCATTTATTGGTAAACATTGAGAAGTCCATAGTCTTATTCTCAGTTAGGTATCTACTTACTTTCTCTAATTTTTTGTACCAAATATGTCACATCTTCTTGCATGTCTGGTCATCTTTCATAGTGAACGGTCATGCGTATCAGTTTTAACATTTACAATTTCATGAATTATGTTTATGTTGTTCAAATTTCAGATTATGTTTTTCTATTTATTTTCTTTGTATTTGTTGTTTTAGGTTTGATGAGAAGGTATTCGAAGAAATTCTTGTTTTAATTTGTCCTGAACCACTTACACGCGTGTTCTTTTCTATTTCTTCCTCCTTTTTTTGTTTCCTTGTAATTCTACGTTTTGTTGTCTTTAATCTCTTTCATATTCTGTACCTCCACATTTTACTCTTCATAGTTGCCATATAATTTTGTTACTTTTTAATCAACATTTCCGTCTCTCACGCCTTATCAGGCCATTAAAATACTTCAGGTTATTGAAAGCATTAGTTTATGTCATCAATTTGGATGCTGTCAAAAATTTCGCTTACTATCAATATGAAGTCTGTGGCTGGTGAGTTCATATAATATTTTCTCTGTTAAAAAATTTTTAAAACTGGTTTTTTAGTCATATAATTGTGCTCTTATTCAGTTTTTCTTTTAATGTAACGTTGATTTATAGGTCAGTTGCATCACATTCAAAGTTTTGACAAATTTCTACGCTAGTAACCAATGATTCGAAGCGCTAATATTTTGTAAGTTTTGTGGTTGATCTTTTGTAATATTGTCGCATTGTTTATAAGGTTATAAAATTGCATTATTTATTGTTTACTTCTCTTGATTGAAACTTTCATTCATATTTTTCAGTTGCTTAGACTTTGGCTGCTTTCAACTTGATTATCTAAACTCTACAACCACATTTTATATTCATGTAAGTGCTTATTCTTCAGCTTATTTAATTTTTTCTCTTCTAAAAATTAATTCAAAAATTTCTTGATCCCTATATACACTCTATCCATGAAATACAAAAATCATGTGGCCTCCTCTGTGATAAATAATTTGTTGTGAACGAAATTACTCAATATTGTTCATTGTTTTATTTAATATTTTTATCATTTAATTTCCCTCCTTCAAAGTGTTCAGATTATTTAAAAAAAAATTATTTCATTTTCATTGCATCGAGTTTGATTAAAGTGAAAATTGGAACCAAATATGATCAGAAGAACATTCATCTATTCCACTGGTGATTCCACAGAAGAATATTCCACAATAATTTAATATAATATACTAATTACAAATTAATAGTATCATTAACTTAATTCACCACTAATAGTATGTGAAAGATACAGTACCTTTGCCTTCGACTCATTATTTATCGGTATTTTTTCTAGTATATCTGAAATTCTCATGTAACATAACCTCTGTTTTAAAACAAGATTCATTAAGCTCATAAGTTCTGAATGGGAACACATCCTACAAGTGAAGCTGGAGGTCATAGGAGACTGGATTATGCTATATGATGATTCAGTTTACATGTCGCACGAACAGACTGATTAGCAATCATTAAAAAAAGAAAATGTAGTTGGTCTATACTGGAATTACTTTTTTCTAAAATTAATATTGAGATTTAGAGAAACTTGAAATCTGAATAATTTGCTGGTAGAATTGTAACCATTAGTTTTACAGAGATATTAATGTATGTTTGCTGAAGAGTCTTTAAAATTTCACTGAAATCAAATGTTTAGTTCTCGATATATTGCTTGAATGGCTCAAGTATGTTGATCAAATCTATCAGTAAATTGAATTTCAAAATCTAATAGTATTTAAGCAATATCTTGAGAACTAATCAGTCAATTTCATGGGAATTTTCACAGAATCTTCAGAAAATATACATTAATTTCTCAACAAAATTTCAGCTCTTTGCAACCAAGGTTCGAACACAATTGCGCTCGATATTAATATCTATGTCCATTCATTGTAAAAAAATTATGTAGTTTTACTGAGTAATTTTTATGAAAAAGTTGTAATTATCACAGAGTTGGTTCTATTGAAGATTATAGTTTATATTTTACTTGTCTTATTTGAAGAATTCTTGTTAGTCTTTAGTTCAGTAGGTACCTTTTTAAATTATTGAAGAAATTATCAGTTATCATAACAATATTGAAATATTCACGATAGCATTTTTTTATTTCTTATTAATTTATGAATTTAGCAATTCAACTGAACAATTTTATCAAAGTTTATAATTTTATCGAAGTATTCATCATTGCACTTTATATTTCTCACAATTCTTCATATTTCACAGGCTACCTTTGAAAAACTGGAAAATGGATTATGTGTAGTTGACCACATCACCAAGCTCTTAAAATGAAACTTTTACAACTTTTGCGTTAGTTGCAGTACTTGGAAAATCACCAGTCCTGAGTCAATTGTGCATCAAGAATAATAAATAAGTCAATGAAATTCTTCCATTTTGGTAAGCTTACCAAAATGATAATAGTTTTCATTAATTATTAGAATTTTAACTGCAAAAATCAGTAGTTATTACTAATCATTTTTCACACCATTCATATTTTGAGCTTGAATGGATTTTTTTCAGAAAAACAATACAAACATATTTTGTTTATAGAATGTTTGTTTTTTTATTCCAAAGTTTGTTGACATGTTTTGTTTTATGTTTTAGAATAATGGAATTTGACTGTGACTTATGCTCTCGCAAATATGCAAGGCATAATATTCTTCTTCGGCATAGAATAAAAATTCATGGGGCATTCCTAATCCGCTGTAATGAATGTGACTTTGGGTGCAACAAAAAAACCCAGATGGTTCGGCACATGCATGAGAGGCTCAACATTCCAGGTTTCTATAATCTTAACATTATAATGATTCAAGCAGTATACCTAATGGTTGTCTTATTTACTATTTGTGATATTTTTTTGCCTATTATAGTACCAATGCCAAAGTGGAAGAGGAAGAAACGCCTAATATGTCCTTGTTGTAAGGATGGGTTCCATAACTATGAACAACTGGATTTACATATAAGTATTGTGCATGATATTGCTTTGAATCCAGAACTGTTCATTTTCAATAGTATTTCCCGCAAGTTATTTCCCGTAAGTTATTTCCCATAAGTTATTTCCCATAAGTTATTTCCTGTGAGTTACCTTATTTTAATGAATGTACTTTATTTTTGTATTGCTAAGTATCAAATGTAGGAGTATAGATTTATTATCAATCTTCATTGTCTGCGGTATTTATGATAAAAACAATCCTTGGGCCACCTGGAGCTGTGAATATTCAAGTTTTTTTGAGGATATTTTATACTTTTATATTTTCAATTTTTTGTGTTGGGTCTTAGTCTTATAATTATTAGTCTCATGCAGTTAAGTCTTATGTTTAGTCTCACATCAGTCTTATTTACAAGAATTTGACAATTATATTAATGGATGAATAAAAATTACTATTTGTGTCTGCACAAAACTAACAGGTAATAATTGACTAAATATTGTGCATTATAATAGGTATAAAGGGTAAGACAGCCCTTAATATTATTCCATAGATATCGTATAATATATTCTCAACATTTTTATAATTTTCATTTGTTATTGGATCAGTATTGCTTATGATTATTTGATTTGATGAGAAATAACAAACATTACATTTGGTCATTTTCTTTATTAATAATAATAATAGTAATACCTAATAATGATGAATAATTTGTATGCTCTTTTTAGTGAGCTTACTTTCAACCTTAACATGAATATCTATGTTTGTTCACTTTAATTTTTATTTTGTATTTATTGTATTCCAATTTTCCCAGAAGCCTCTCTATGTTTTTGAAATTCTCTCTTTTGCTTATACTCATCTAATTTTCCATGATATCAGTGATCCTCAATCTGATTAGTTTACCAATGCCTCCTTCACATTTATCTGCATCATTTATTTCATCCAATCTTATAAACTTTTCTCCCTTGTTACTTCATTTTTGTGGAACTCTGCTCTGCAAATTTCAGTCTTAACTCCCATTTGATTTATGTATCGTATTTTAAATACAATATTACTACTCTGTATATTCTTTAATCAACCTATTGAATTTTTGAACTTGAATTGTTGCTATATTCATTCGTATTAAGCAAAAGATTATTGCAGTATCTATTTTATCACATTTTTCACGTTGGTATTCAAAATATAAGTATATAGGCACTGGAGAACTAATTAAAAACATCTCTTGTGTTTTGAAGTGACCCTAACACAGTACTGAACTTGGTTGATAAATGAGATGGTGCCTAATGGAATGAATCAATTGTAATTCATTTGGTCCTGTCCTTCCTCCAACATTGACTTCAAATGTAATTAGTAACAGTTGTGGAAGGGGACTGGCTAGTTAGGTAAGCGTAAAATAGGTGGATATAAATCCACCAGAAAATTGTGGGAGTAAATTCACCTAAAAAATTCTAAAGCATCAGGTTTTTGTAGAATTTGAAAATTCTAGCCAGAAAGCAGGTATAAATGTGCAGATCAGATGTCAGATGCAACATTATAAATAAATCGAAGAAATGTCTCTGATTATTCTTAAGATAAAATGAGATAACAGATGGATGGGGCATAAAGCTACCTACTTGCGAGTTGTTTTAGCATCTGTTGGATAATGGAATTTCTCATTAGAAGGTGGTTAAATAAGCATCAAGTCTCTGAGCATCGTAAATTTATTCACCACAATACGTATATGCAAATTTAATGATCAGTGAGAAATAGTTAAAAGTTAGAATTTCTCCTGGATTTAAACCTAAAAATAGCGTATTCTGATTGAATTTTTGGTGGAAGGTCAATACTGTAGCTCATTGAATTAAAAATAATAATATCATATTTTGAGTGCTTAAGAAAATTTCTTTCCTTTTCAGTTTTGTCGAATTGTTGAATCAAATGTCTGATTGCCTATTGCCATTCGCTGATGTAGAATTAAAAGTTTCTTTCGAAACAGTTTTGCTAAACATCAAAAAATGGTTTTATCATTTTAAAGATAATGACTAATTGGTAAGATGTAATGAGGTTGTGAATAAAACAGATAGCTTAGGTATTTTGCTTAATCTCAACTTATGATGCAGGAGACTCAAGTTCTTCCCTTCAAACTGTGAAAAGGAATACTTACAGTCATCTGAAATTAATTCAAAGTAGAAAATTTAATACTGAACTTAATTTCTTATTTGGTGAACTACTTTTACCATCTATTTCAATGGATTCAGCACCAACTACACTGAGACTGGGATTTAGGGAATAAGTTCAATTTTATCAAATTTAAATTTTCAAATTAATGAAAATGAACTGCAGTAATAGAGTTAACTGATAGAAAATATCAGAATCTTGACTAAAATAATTTTTCATGAGAATACCCAGTATGGAATCACATTCTCATGTCCAAAATTACCTATAAAACATGATATCATCATACACAGACGAAATGGTTGTTGATGTAAAGTGTTTTTAGATTGGAACCATAACATCATTATTCTCAGTTATTAGTGATGAGTTATCACAACCATACTTTATATCGATAATTTTTGATCGATATATCACGATATTTCAAAAATTTCCATTCACTCTGAAGTTTACTCATGTGAAGGATATATTTGTTTTTTTTTCTTCAAGAGGCATTAGGAAAAATATTGAGCTAAAAAATGAATTTTATTACATTTTTAAAATATTTACCAATTTTTTCTACTTATAGTTTCAGAGCTTAGATGAGTGACTTTTGTTTAATTCACCAAATAACAATTTGTAATTTTTCTCTACAATACTTTTAGCTTTTGCCTCCTTTGCTGAATTGCTGATAACCTGCCATGTCTGAATTTTTCTGAATATTATACTCCAAATTAACTAACCCAAAATTACTTCATCTCATTGTTCATTGAGAAAGTCTGGTCCTTATGGATTTTAAATTTTTTTCTCAAAAATCAGTAGGAATGAGCCTATCCCCAAGAATATAATCATTATTACGGGTAGTCTTAAGTTGGTAACCACTGCTTACACAAATTGTGTATCCTTTACTGCTCTATAGATATATCTCAACTCAGACTAACTACAAACTGTGAGAATTTCTCATAGTAAGAGTAAGATTGAAACCAAAACTTGATGGTCAAAATTCAAATTTGAGAAACCACATGCAAGTGTACATTTACAGGAATATGAAAAATGAAAGAAAATAAACAAAATTTCTGTCTCATATGTTTGTAGCTATTCATGTGCGCAGTCACTCAATCCACTTACAGAATTATTTTTCTTGAGATAACTCAAATTCTATCTGATAAATTTTCAAATTTATTAATTTTAAACTAGCAGAGGGATAGGAAAATTAATTTAGTATAAGATTCACTCAAATTGGTTCAGTGGTTCTGGAGCTAACTTGTGCCATTAAAAATTATTTCATTTTTAAAATATAGAAGATTAGAGAGTCTATTTGTAATATTGTTCTTTTAGAATTTGAAGATTGGAAGCAGAAGATAGAGAAAGACACCCAAAGTCAGTATGTATTAACAGTTACCAACAAAATGAAAAAAACAAATTGCACCCATAAACTGTATGTTTGCCATCGATCGTATTCTCCAAGAATCAAATCTGAAGGGCAAAAGAGAGCTCAAAAAAGTTTGGGCACAAATAAAATAGGATCAGCATGCCCATCTAGAATATGTGTTGAAATCAGTAGCAGACATATTGATGTAACTTTTACTAGGGAACATGTGGGGCACTCTTGCGATGTTATCCGAACAAAGTTAACTGAAAATGAGCGATGTTTGATTGCAGGTACGTTTCACTCAAATAATAGCTTGTTAATTTATTCCAAATTTGATAAGTTATTCACTATAATTTTTTTCCTAAGGTAAACTAAGAGAAGGTGTCTCTTTTGAAAGAGTCTTACACGATATTCGGGATACTGGTGATTCAAGTAATCTTGAACGTTTTCATTTTGTTGAAAAAAAAGATCTCCACAACATCCAGCGTGACTATCAGATTGGGTTTTATATGTCCAGATTCCACCCTGAGGACAGCATTAGCGTTGACATATTAGTTACAAAATTGTGCCAAGAAAAAAATTCAGTGATTTTGCATTATTTAAATACTGTGGATGGGAAATGGCTTCATTTGCATTACAAGTGCCAACTGAACTCAGTGCTCTTGATTTGAATAACACACAGTATGCAAGACTCGTTATACTTGTCAGATCAAATCTTGGCATTGCAACTACTCTTGAAGCACACTTGTCAATCGGATTCAAGTTGATATGTTTGTAGTCAGTCACCAACACTCCTTTATTTTTGTAAACATTGCATACGCAAGGATTTGAAGGTTCCTCCTCCCTATTCCCATATTATTTTAATTGATTAGTTAGTTGATACAATTTTCCCCTATAGAAAATCAAACTTTATTACTTACATTCATATTTGTTTCACTGCTTTTTTTTTAAGTAGATTTTCTTTAGAAAATCTATTTATTGAGCTTGGTGCGATATTTGCCCCCAGGGTTGGGAGTGAGTACGTTTTTTATTTCACAATGTGAGGGAAGTTTTGGCACCATTAACTCAAATTAATATATATTCCATTTTCTTATTCCCTCAGTACATATCCCAAGTTTTGTCCAGTAATCACAAAATTTTGTGGGAACATTTGTACTAAGCCAAGGACCAGACCTATTGATTTTTTTGTGGATTGGCCAGATAGTACTCCCCATACCCTCATTTTTTTTCTATTTTGGCTATAAAATGATTATTTTTGTCCCAGTAGTCGCGAATTTAAAATAAATATTTATTAAAATTTATTGTAGATGATTTTTTACTGTAGAAGCAACGTTGAAAAATAATTCAGGAATATTTTAATGAAGTTTCAAAGGCTAAGGTGATGGAAATCAGAGGCTAACTGAGATTTTGGGAACTTTCCAGAGAGGGCAAACAATAAAATATGAGACAGAAAATAATTAAACAATGAACGTAAATTAATTTTGTAGGCTGAACTGCCTTTTTGTTAGGATTAGAACCTCTTATCAGAAGTAATCAGTGTAATACTTGACTATTTTTTCTGCATTTTATTGATTGCAAAATACATGTTATTTTCTCATTATTGATAAATAGATAAGGCTTCGCTCTTCGATACAATACTTACGACTTACCATTTTTTCTTGGCTAGTCATAAAATGATTTCTTATTTCAAGTTGAAAACCATATATATTAAAATTTGTCAATAGTTGAACTCTTTCAATTGAAAATAAGGTACGTATGGTTGTTTATCATACCGATATCCTTACCAGTTCTATAAACATGCAATGATGTTTTTGATTTTAGGATGGTAATAATGTAGTCATGTAGAGAATTTCAATGATCTAATTTCTTGCCATGAGAGGTGATGGTAAAGGATGCTGAGTAGTCATTGATATCTTTGCAAAGATGAATTCAGTGACCATTTATAGAATTCTGGAAAGAGGCTATAAAAGGACTCAATTTTGAAAGTATATGTCGATATGTAAAATCTGTAGCTCAATTTATAGTTGGTAGTGCTTCTCATTGATTTCCTTTATAGATTGATGCAAGTGAGGCTGTTGTCATTTTGCTCAGTTTAAAACAATAATCAGAATTGACTATATTACTGAAAGTGCTCCAAATTTATATTGATGTGAACTGGAAATACTTCAAGTGTATCATTGGTGTGTATAAAAATCTATTGTTGGTATTTATTCATTTTACTTTCTGGCTTTACCTTCTACGTCATACATCAAATGTATTAAGAAATACATTTGTGTTATATCCTTTTCTGAAGTATTCTGTTACCCTGTTATTTTTTGCTACTAATTATAACAAAAATTACTCCAAACTCTTCATCACAGTATGTAAAATGATGAAGGCATTTGCTTTTTCAGAAATTGTGACTGAAATGTTTTAAATGCAAAATTGTTGTTTTGGCTGTCAAAAGAGAAATCATTTTCTCCCATGAATTGGTAAATATTTGTTGATGCGCAAAATATGAGATATCTCATAGCCTCGTGCAGAATTCTATGTTAGTCATTTATAAATAATTTGTTCATTTTGTTTCAGAAAGAAAAAGAAAGTTGAGAATAACGTGGACCTGTCTTCCTTAGAAATTGGTTATTTGTCCATTGTTCAAAGCAGTGAAATCAACATCCTAAATTTTCAATTACAAAATCGTTGAGAAATTTATAAATTATTGAAACTTAGTTCATAGATATCAAATTAATCTCAAATTTATTCTTTTTTTTTTCAGTTAAAGTAATCTATATTGGAATCATTCATTCAATTTGAATTTGATATAAGACATATTCTTCAAACATTCTGCTTGCTATGATTTTTTTTCATTTTTACAACAGTACTGTGTTCCATAGCATGAAGATTACTGTGATAATGATGGTCACTCATGCTTTTGATTTTCTCTCTTTCCGTATATTTTAGATCTAATGAAACCTATCTTACTATATTCTTTAAGAATTGCAACGCTCGAGTATTGTGTTATTTAAACTTTTTGAATTTCCATAAGATGTATATCTTTTCTTACAATATTTATCAAAACAGTTTTTTAATTGATAGAATTCTGAAACTTTTAACTTCTCCAGTTAAACGATTCCCTATAATGAAATAGTGGCTAGTATTCTGCATTAAATTTAAAAATTTTAGATTTGGTTGCTTCTGCTTCTCTGTTTTTCTTATCATTTATTATTACTATTATTATTATTATACTATTATTAATTATTTTTATTATTATAGTAAAGAGCCAAAATAATTTATCATAGTTATTTGCCTATTTGGGCATGTCTGTGGTATAGAAATGTGTTCAGAGAAAAGATTCACATTGTTAACTCTATCAGTTTCAATTTGCGAAGTAACCTGAAGTAATTGATCTCCAAAATGACGAGCAATATCATCTAGTACAACATCTAGAGTTACAACAATAATTTCTACTGTTGTAAGCTGAACATTGATGCCAACAGCTAATATTGGAAATCTCCTTTTCCAGACTCCAAAACACCTTTCAAAACAAATACGAGTCATAATTAATGCTTTATCATACTTATTTTCTGCGAGTGATAGGATTACGTAATGGTGTAAGTAAACAATCTGTTAGTGTATAACCTGCATTGCCTACTAACAAA